>NMRB01002779.1:3341-48453 GCA_002633025.1 Notospermus geniculatus
TAGTAGCAAAGGCGGTAGTTGTGTATTACTACGCACCATGCACTGTCAAATAGTACGTATTAAAACTGGTGGCATCTCTTTAATCGATGACAGCGAGTGTAATGAGGGGCCAAATGTCAAACACTAGGTAGATTGGAATTATTCGAAGCAAGCACAAGACAAAACCATGCTAACTTGACTGATTTCAGGTCTCGCTGTACCACTGTATACAACCGCTGTGTCAATCTCGCCACACTGGCTTTGCCGCTTCAGTGAGTAAATTGGCTCTGGTGACTAAACTAGCACATCTCTGCGAATTCTTTGAGAATTTACTATCGGTCCCTTTTGAAAAGTTGTAGGGATTGGTCTTTTCTCACTATTCCACACACCGGAGCAGGTATAGCGGTAATTTTCAGCCCTTTCGAGTTATGATCGTACTGCATGTTCTGCAAAAAGTAAATTCATGACAACGACGAAATGCACACGGATTATACATGTTCTACCTAGGCCCCTAAGTCCTTGAGAATTTACTATCGGTCCCTTTTGGAAAGTTGTAGGGATTAGGTGGGTTACTAATCATTCAAATATGCTTGTATGGTGACTAGGGTATCATTATGACCATTATTGACCTGCTGCCAGAGACAACGGCCCATGGTATCAATGGGCCTACCCAAGAGCTCCTCCCACGTAGGTGACGGTCGTATGCGCAACAACTCACATTCTCAGCAACAGGCCTAGGCCTAGTTTCAAATCCTCCCTGTTCCTGTCCAACATGTTAAGCCCTGATGGCCTAACTGGTAAAATGTCAAAAAAGTGATAATGTCAAAGGTAAAATGTCTGGGTTTACATGTCTGTCCTCATTTGCACACAAATACATACGCACGCACACACAGACAGACAGACAGACAGACAGACACCATGACCAACCACAATATGGTTCCCGATCTTGATGATCGGGAACCATAATCACGAAAACAGCAACAATAAACTATTGAATCTTTCACTAGAGTGAAGGCGTCAGCTGAATGTGAAATGGGTGACAAAGATAAGATTAAGAACATTGATGAAATGGCTACAATTTCCTGATTTTAAGAGCGTCTCATAAAAAATGTTACCATTTTGATTTGATCTTTAGTCCACATTCTTTGGACTAAATGTTTCATCGTTTCAGGTTTGATAGTGATGATTTGGGATATTTTGTTCATACAGGAAGTGTGACTGTTTATTCACTATGGTGTTCACACTGGAGCAAAAAGAAAAATAGAAATGCGCAAAGCCATGTTATTTTTGTATCGGGTGGCCACCGCAGAAAACGACAACGCAAATTCATATAAAGTTAATTGTGATGACAAAATGGCTATACACTGTTAGAAAAAACAGAGGATTTTACAGAAAATTCCTGCAGGAGAGTTTCAGGACGTGATCTGTAAAATTACAGACTCAAAGAAATGTTGACAGAGACTTGACTGGAGGCTGACCAAATTATATTCCCTTTCGCTGCGGCGCTCAAAATTATTGGAATATTGATTCCTTGCTGCCCCCAAAATACTGTAAAAGCTAATTTTACCATAGGTAAGTTTGAAGCCAAAATATAGGCTGAAGGAGAAGAGATGGAACCTTGGACTATTAGAAAAAGTTTTTTGGGGTAGCATGGACTTTAAAAATTTGCATATGTTAATTAGGCAAAAATATGTTAAT
This sequence comes from Notospermus geniculatus, assembly GCA_002633025.1. Classification (NCBI taxonomy): domain Eukaryota; kingdom Metazoa; phylum Nemertea; class Pilidiophora; order Heteronemertea; family Lineidae; genus Notospermus; species Notospermus geniculatus. Next base: position 5,019 of record NMRB01002779.1, read on the forward strand.
TAACCAATTAATGCTAATTTATGTTAATTAACGAGGAGAAAAATCATGATTTTTGAAGAAAAATCATGTTTTTTCCAAAGATATGAAGTGTAATGAGTTGTCACTCACCAAAACTAACAGCTGGGGCTTCCTCCTTATAAATCCAGGTGAATGATTACAATCCAGTCCCTTTTTTAGCCCTTTGTGAGCTATTCTATCCAATGCTGAATGATGTCAAAAGTCATGTAAATCCGTTATGTAAGATGCTTGTAACTGTAGTGTCTCTGTCACTCAACAGATGAAAATAAATGTATTGCAAGTGTCTCTGTCACTGAGTAAATGCAGTTTCTGCAGCAAAATTGTTAGTTAGTACTTTATTTTGTAGGAGAACAGAGTATGGTACCTCTTGAAACATCCGATGGCGCACATCGGAAGGTCACACTGCTCACAGTACGTCCTTGTCTGGTGCCTGTGCCCAGGCCTGTAACTACACACCACACACTCAGGCCTATGCTTCTTGTCATCAAACTCTGCAGGCCAGTGCCGCTCTGTCAGCCTTTTGGCCCTTCTCTCCTCCACTGTGTCGGCTAGTTCCTTGGCCCTGTTCCTGACGGCCTCCGGGATCAGACAATCGATTACTCTCTGACGAAATTTCACTTGATCAATGTTTTCATCAGGGTGAGTGGACTTGTAAGCTATAAACCCATTCACCAGGGCTGTCTCAATTGCAAAATGGATGATGACCTGGTACCACTTTTGACATTTATGAGGGAAACAGTAATAGCTACACAACTGGTCGAACTTATCGACCCCGCCCATGTAACGGTTGTAATCATTCACTAGCCCCGGCTTGATAACAGTTCGTTTCCCAGTTGGTTCCTTCTTTGATCTTATTTCTTTATCGACCACATCGTTACCGTGCATGCTTGACAAGCAGTTTACTCTTGCTGTGTCCTGCCATGTTGTGAAAGTCAGATCATCACAGGCAAAAAAGGCTGGTCGATCCCCTTGTTTCAACGGCAACTGGGCTTTTGTAATGTTTTTCGGGAGACCCTTCCTATTCGCCCTGACAGTGCCACAGGCTCCCATTCCTTTGTCCTTGAGTGCAGCATATAGATCCGGTGACGAGAAGTAATTGTCCATGAATACCTGATGTCCAGAATTATCCAGACCCTGAAGGAGGGACAGAACAACTTTTGACCCCAATGCCATCTCCTGTCTGAGCCCATCACCATCCTTTCCTGTGTAAATTTGCCAGCGCAAATTGTACCCAGTGACAGAATCACACAAGGACCAGATTTTGATACCCCATTTATTGGGTTTATTGGGAATGTACTGTTTGAAACTAAGACGCCCCTTGAACTTTTTCATAATCTCATCTGCCGAAACCTGTTGATGTGCTTGATAGACGTTCATGTACGTGTTTTTCACCATGTTGATCACTGGCCTCACTTTGAACAGAGAGTCATAGTTGGGTTGCCCTTTCGCCTGCTGTAGGGTATTGTCATTGTAGTGGATGAATGTTCTAAGAAGAAGGTACCGGTCCCTTCCCATACAGCTCCTGAAGCATGGTGTGCGTGTCAGCCAGTACGTGTCCCAGTAGTCCTGGATCCTATTCTTGCTGCACAGCCCCATAGCTATTTCTAGGCCTACAAAAACCTTCATTTCATCCTCATCAGTATCCTTCCAGTCCCTGAATCTACTGTTAGGTGGCAAGTCTTCATCAAGTGAGGGATCATCGAAATACTGCATCGCATAACGATTGGTCTCTTCGGCCATCAGAGTGAAAATTCCCCGGGGGTAGAATGCATGGAAGTAGTCACATGGTTCCCCAGGGTCCAAAGGCACCTTCACCCCAGGCTGTGCATTCCATGCTGGCACAAAAGGAGGGTCCACCTGAGTATTGACACCTAACTTTCTCCATCTGTAGTCACGCCGTGGCACATTATCAGGAATGCCAGGGCCATCATCATCATGATCATCTGACATGTCATTGTCATTTTGACCCCTGTCACTTTCACCCCCCTCAGACGCTGAATCATGCACAGAATCATCCCCATGCATGCTATCTACATCGTTACCATTGCGAAAATCATCATCCGATTCATCCTCAGTCAACTCGAATTCAGAGTCGCTGTCAGCAAATATTTCATCAATAATTGATTCTGCAGTTCGTCGAGCACGTGTCTGGGCCATTTAAATTTGTTTACAAACCTTTCAACTCGAAATAACTCCAAAACTTTCAGTGAAAGCATCAACTTTTTTCGCGGTAAACAGGAAGTTCTGAATGGAAACAACATGGCAGGACACCTATTGGCAAGTTCCTAAACTAAGTTTCTATGTTAAAGCTACTCTGTCATGGGTCATGCGAAGTCGCCGATCGGCGAGCATCCGCACGAACCCAATTTTTTTTTTGGTCGCCAATCGGCGAGCATCCGCAGCGAAAGGGTTTTAATATGTACGTTCTCAGAAAGCATCATTCTGGACAGTCCAATAGAGTCCGACTAATACAGGAACACATATTAAAATCACACCATATGTAAATTTACTATGTAAGAGACATGATAACGGTGTATGCGGCGCAGGGGCGGATCCAGGGGGGGGGGGGGGTGTCCAGGGTGTCCGGACACCCGCCCTTTTGCTTAGGGTGCCCTTTTTTTGAAAAGTGCATGTTTTTAAAATGTGTTGTTTTTAGCTGAACTGGGTGTTTTAATTGTCCCATAGTGTCCATTAGGAGCCTCAAGGGGCATCTGCGGTAGTCCCAACTCCTTTGCACTAGACAGCATTGGGCTGCTTGTCTTCCTGGCCTATCACTTGTCTAAGCTGCATTTTTTGAAAATATACTGGTTACTTTTGACGCACGTATCCTCCACTTTGTTGTCCATTTTGGCTATAAGTAAAATCCTCGACGCCACTCATGTCATAAAAGCACACTTAATCACACAACTTGTTATGCCCTGAAATGCCGGGAAAATGCATCTGAGAGCGTCTAGATTTTCAAATTTTCGGGGGAGGCCCCCCAGACCCCCCGTCGGCGCGCGCGCCTTCGGCGCGCATGTCGGGGGCTTCGCCCCCTCCTGAGGTGCCCCTTTTCGAGGGATTGGACACCCGCCCTTGCCAAATCCTAGATCCGCCCCTGCGGCGGCTACTGCTCTCTTAGCTCTCCCTGTTGTACACAGCCGAACAGCATGCAGTGGACAGCGATGACTCGATCTATGGACATCAGAGTCAAATTTATCCCCGAGATGGCACCAAAGCTGTATGTGGCATAGAAACAAAGTCTGGAGAGAAATGAAACAGTCAGCGCCACTGTGCTCGCCTGTTATCACGGTGGTTTGTTATACAGGGTGGGCCCAAAAAATGTTACCATTAATTGTGAAATTCTTGTCATTTCCACAAAAACTAACATATTTCTCTAAAATTCAGCTGAATCATAGTTGGAGCCTTAGACTTTCATCCAAAACCATCAATGGATCCAGCACCTCGATATTCAGTGCAAGAGAGGGTAAAGATTGTGGAGGCCTATTTTGCGATGACATCAGTAGTCCTCACTCAGCGGTAATATTCAGGAGGGACTTTCCCGGGAGAAACGCACCCAACAGACTCAAAATCAGGCGTCGCCTGGGCAAATTCAGGACAACAGGAACTGTTAGGGTAAAAATAAAGGACACGGCCTACAAGGACAGACGACAATATTGGGACTCTGGGATGAATCAGTAACGGGGTGCGTGGATTGAGCACGTCATTAATGATTGAACTGTGTTCCGAAATGGCGACATAACAGGAGACTAATAGCACCAAACAAAAATTTTATGCTTCTGAGACAGATCGCTGAAACAAATTTGAAAAATATTCACACATAAAAAAGTAGTGTACAATCAGAATTGGTAACATTTTTTGGGGCCCACCATATACAAAAGTTTGACATTGCCCCCCGATCGCCATGTTTAATATCTGATCACACCGAAATCGTAGTTCCACATGGGACAGCTCTGCACCAATTTAAAAGAATCTGGGTCAAATGGGAAGACATGTGTCCACGCTGGTGATTCAAAGGGGATGAGCACCTAAGAAACTAACCTGCACAAAGTGTGTATCTCAGAGACGGTGACTTCGATTAGCTTCAAATTCGCACATATTATATCTCATGTGAAGTGATTGATAACATCAGGAAGATAAATTATTTTTGTCAACTGTTACCCATAATTTGAAACAATGTTTTTTTAGATGGCTAGAAATGGTGGAAAAAATAGGATTTATTGTCTCTGTTTTCACAGTGGCTTGAAGAACGCTTCAAAGAAAAATCCCCAATGCTTAGTTTTGATTTATTGATCTCAGATTGATGGGGAATGAAGCAAGAAGATTCTGTGATTTCTGGGTGGACTCGTGCTCTTGAAGAGCCCAAACAAATCTATTTCTGTCTGTGTTATGCTTGGCTTGTACATGTATTAGGCCTTGTAATATGAAAGGGCTCAGACAGGTTCATGTGGGCGTAACCCCAGGGCACTTCAGAATTATGTAATGGGGAATCAATGGTTGGTCTTTGACATGAGCTGAGGCCACATGAATGGTGTGGTGGCTAGTGGCTGGAAAAAGTATCCTATTTTTGTTATGATTCCCCTTCTTTCATTATGTAATATCTATGGACTATACAAGAACTGGTGATAATTCATGAATCATAAGGGAATCAATGGAACAATATTGGCCAGTTTGACCTTGGACACGAGTACTCTCCATTGACCATATGGGAAATAAAGGATTATTGCTATGCTAAACTGCCTGTGGCTTACCACATTCGGTAATCAACTTGGAAGCCTGTACTGAAGAGTTGTTTGGGCTCTTCCATAGCACGAGTCCACCCAGAAATCACAGAATCTTCTTGCTTCATTTCCCGTCAATCTGAGTTCAACAAATCAAAACTAAGCATTGGGGATTTTTCTTTGAAGCGTTCTTCAAGCCACTGTGAAAACAGAGACAATAAATCCTATTTTTTCCACCATTTCTAGCCATCTAAAAAAACCACTGTTTCAAATTAATAGGAACAGTTGACAAAAATAATTTATCTTCCTGATGTTATCAATCACTTCACATGAGATATAATATGTGCGAATTTGAAGCTAATCGAAGCCACCGTCTCTGAGATACACACTTTGTGCAGGTTAGTTTCTTAGGTGCTCATCCCCTTTTACCGTACGCATTGTCAGAATATCCGGTCCTGAGCTGATGGCAGACGACGCATTCACAAAATCATTTGTAGACTCGGAAGGAAAGCTGGATAGCCAATGATTTGCTGCGATATGTGAACATTATAGGTATGCCCACAGTGCCCCATAGGTTCGTTTTACATAGACTTTGCAGTGTGAAGCAATGGCCATGTTTGCATGAAATTGCTCCCGTTCTGATGCAAAATTGCAATTGTTGAGTGAAATATGTCACATAATTGCCTCTACTTCTACTCATATTTGGCCCAGGTAATACTGCACATGTGTACATAGTAGGCTTTGCTTGCCCTTGTTGCAAGATAAATACCGGTGGGCATTTTTTATGAAACACCTGTACGAATTGTCAGTATTTTCTCGCTAGGTCAGTCGGAGCGACTGTACGCACTGCCAGTTGGTATAGTTGAAGTACTGTAGGCATTGTCAGTCTTATTGGTTTGCAATATTGGTGATTAAATCTGCCTTTTTTCGGCCTCAGAGTACAGCAAATAACATTAACATGAGAAAATGAATACCTCTAGTACTAAGAGCCCCCCCCCCCCCGCCTACGGTTTATTAGATTGGTGTGAGGATTTCCTGGGTGGTAGATAGAATGAATGTTGATGAATAAAGCGGGGAATGGATTTGTGGGACAGGCTCTTAAGCTGCATTTATGGGAGTATCCCACTGGCGACTTTTTCCCACGACAAGGGGTGAATCTGAAGTCTGCGACATTCCCTCGACAATATGCGGTATTTAGCACTAATGTGTTTCGCATACAGGATCATGGAGCCAGAGAATCACTGCGAACATAGACGACAGTCTACGAAGATCTACGATTTTTCATCCGTCCCTTGTCGCAGGCCAAAATTCGCCAGTGGGAAACTAGTATTCGCTGACACGCGGTATGCGGATTACGGAACGCGGAATCGGAAAATGCAGTGCATTTTCGCATACAACATATCGCTTCCGCCGGAGATTCCGCGTCCCTATACCGCATTCCGGATGTCTGGTAAACACAGCTCTAGGCCTGCTTTCCATTGGCGCGTTTCTGCGCGCGGAAACGCTCGAAAGCATTGTTTTTTTCCGCGCTGTGACCAACGAAGCGGACGGAAACGCGCCAATGGAAAGCAGGCCTAGACGGCGTGGATTTCAGCTCTCCATCCCTCCTCCAGAATCCCATGTCAGGGACATACCAATTGTCTTATTTGAAGGATTGCTTAAAGCCTAGGTCACACTGCGGCGACTTAGGAGGGCGAATCCCCGCGAACTAGAAAAAGTGATAAAATCGTGGCAATTCGTATTGTGCTCGTGGTGAATTCTCCCTCATTCGATGGCATTCTTGGCCAGTCTCAGAGGGGTGCGACTGTTTTGAAATGTTCGAAACATTCGCGGTCCAAACCACGAACCACCGCGAATGAGCACGACTCCATTACGAATCAGTACGAATTAGTACGACTGAGCAGGACTTCACTACGAATGAGTGAGAACCGTGGGAGGACCCCGCGAATGGTGCCGAGCGAAAGTCCCTGTCACACTGTGGCGACTACTGTGGCGAATCCCCGCGAACTGGGGGGATTATTTTTAGAGTAGGAATGATGAAGAATCACCACGAATGTATATATGATCGCAGTACGAACTCACTACGATTGAGTACGAACGCAGTACGATTGACCGAGAATGCAGTACTATTTTTACACTCGCCACCATTCGCGGGCGGTCTTCCCACGGTTCTCACTCATTCGTAGTGGAGTCGTGCTCAATCGTACTAATTCGTACGGATTCGTGCTAATTCGCGGTGCTTCGTGGCGTAGAATGCGTATTGGATTCAAGGTCAATCGCGCCTCACTACGACCCCCCTACGAATGTTCACGAATATATGCGAATCGCCACGACTGGCTCCAAGAATGCAGTAGGACTGCAGTACGATGAAAAATAAATCGTGCTTGGACTGCGAATTTTTGAACATTTCAAAACAGTCGCAGCCCCTCTGAGACTGGCCAAGAATGCCGGCGAATGAGGGAGAATTCACCACGAGCACAATACGAATTGCCAAGATTTTTTTCACTTTTTCTAGTTCGTGGGGATTCGCCCTCCTAAGTCGCCACAGTGTGACAGGGGTTTAAATAGTCGCGTTCATTCTGCATTCTAGGTCAATCGTACTGCGTTCGTACTCAATCGTAGTGAGTTCGTACTACGATCGTATACATTCGTGGTGATTCTTCATGATTCCTACTCCACTCTTCTAGCTTCGTACAAAGTTCGTACGTGATTCGTACTACATGCGTAATGATTCTTGTTCATTCTCACTCAAATCTTACTCCCATCGCCGACATACCTACGGCAATCTTACAAAATACCTAGAGCATGCGTACCACAATCTTAGGGCATTCGTGTATCTAGGTCCAGACAGGACCCCAGACAGGCGAATGACGACGACAAAAATAATCCCCCAGTTCGCGGGGATTCGCCACAGTAGTCGCCACAGTGTGACAGGGGCTTTACGGGAATAGGCAACCACGTGATGATGGCCAGACAGTCCAATCCCCTGGAGCCCAACCACGTAACAATGGCAAGACAGTCCATCCCCGGGAGCCCAACCACGTGATGATGCCCAGACAGCCCAACACCCGGGAGTCCAACCACGTGATAGCCACCTTTGTGCGGTCTGCGGGGACAGCCTGTCCTCAAAGCAATCTTATCTCGCAGCACAGGGTCGGACGCGGGGGGGGGGGGCGGGGGCGTACGCCCCCCCCCCTTTTTTGGCAGAGCAATGACGTTTTTTAGCAAGAATAATTCAATCACATACACAGAAAAAAAAATCGATCTCAGCTCGAGATAAAATGAGTCTCTAGCCTGCTGTTTTGTCCCTAAAATGAGTTTCTTTTCTACTCGAACACAGAATGAGTACCAGTTTTCTAAGGCTTTACCAGTTATTTTGCATCGACTGGAGATAACTGCAACTGGAGTCTCATTCTGAAGTGGAGACAAAGTCTACTCATTTTCACCCTGGATGATCAATTTCTGTTAAGCTGAGGGTTGCTGTTAAACTGAGTTGGTGCTCGTAGTTAATCTGAGTTAAAATGGCGGATTTTCACCTTTCTTCATCGACTGGCGAGGAAAATGAGGATGTTTCGGAGGAAACTTCAAGGTGAGACATCATCAGACTAGGCCTATCCGCTAACCACGATGCTAAGCTATTTATATCTAGCAGTTCAGCTTCAATGAACCACTATGTCCCGAGATTAGGCGTTTAACGCGCCGAGGCATCAGTGACGACCGATGTTGAAGCGGTGAAAACCGCTAATTTTCGGGGGTTTTGGCCACCTCGAGGCTCGACACCGCCAGGTTTGGCCGCAAATTTATAATTCTGCATCTGATCTTTGCCCACACGCATGCTTTTGGCCAGAAACTACGAAAAAANGGCAGCCATATTGTAAATTGAAACATGGCCATTTTTGAAAGGGACCATCCTTTGGTCACCTCCAACATACAAAAAATCAATTTGATTGGACCAACTGCTTTCTTTTAAATGATCGGAGATGGGAAAGTTTACGGTCTGACATCGGACGACGGATGGACGTAACGGGTGATGACATAATGCCCCCGTTTCAACAGAAGCGGGGGCATAAAAACGGCTGCTGTCAGGTGATTGGACTGTGAGAGATCACTAGACCCCAGAGTGAATACATCAGATTCGTTACATGCACACTTTTCTTTATTTGATGCTCTGTATCATTTCCCACAAACAACAGTTTGTAAACGTTCATAAAGTAAAAAATAAAAGGACGACAAGTTGTCGAATGTAGTGAACCGCTGTATTTCCTTGGGGCCATTCAATAACCCCTGAACAGGAAGAAGTTCGCTCCCTGGGCCAAAGCTTAGAGACGATGGCCTGTGTAGCTCCCTACGGCCCAAGGCAAGGTTGCTCCGTTTTCGCCGTTTTCTCTTGATCCTGAAATGGAAAAAGTAGCACTGGCCAATAAAAGCAAGCTACAGCCCCCCGCCCCCGCCCCACCCCACCCCTACACAGTGCCGCAGTCCCTGCTGGGTAGGCTATACACACCGGTCGTACTAACAAACTTTGGGGCAATCTGTGAATAAAGTAGACAAATTGAGATTGACAGATTGACAGGATTTGTTATCGCACACCTATCAAGAGACTGACAACCTCAGCATAACAGTGGTGGCACCTCAGCTGAACAGCAGGCGCACAGCAGCTGCCCGATTTGTGTGTTTTTTTCGTAGTTTCTGGCCAAAAGCATGCGTGTGGGCAAAGATCAGATGCAGAATTATAAATTTGCGGCCAAACCTGGCGGTGTCGAGCCTCGAGGTGGCCAAAATCCCCGAAAATTAGCGGTTTTCACCGCTTCATCATCGGTCGTCACTGATGCCTCGGCGCGTTAAACGCCTAATCTCGGGACATAGTGGTTCATTGAAGCTGAACTGCTAGATATAAATAGCTTAGCATCGTGGTTAGCGGATAGGCCTAGTCTGATGATGTCTCACCTTGAAGTTTCCTCCGAAACATCCTCATTTTCCTCGTCAGTCGATGAAGAAAGGTGAAAATCCGCCATTTTAACTCAGATTAACTACGAGCATCAACTCAGTTTAACAGCAACCCTCAGCTTAACAGAAATTGATCATCCAGGGTGATTTTGAGTTTTCGCAGTTCTCCAGTCGATTGGGACAGGGCATCAGCTGGCGAAAATTGGAAACAAACCGAGGGGAACCAAAATCTGCTCTTGAGGAGCTCGGTGGTGTGGTGGTTCTGGTGTCCGACTTGCGATCAGAGGGTCCTGGGTTCGAAACCCACTGGGTGTGAAACGTTTTTTTTTAAAAATATTTTTGGAGACATCACTTGTTTGTTTGATTCGAGACAACAGACAATCCGGTGGAGACAGCTAAGAATCATTTTAACCAGTTGGAGACAATGTCATCTCAAGTGGAGACCCAGTTATATCTATTCGAGTTGCAAATGAAACTCATTTTAGGGACAAGAGTTGGAGATTAATTCATTGTATCGCGAGATGAGATCGTTTTTTCTTTCTGTGTAAAAATTCGAGTATTTTGCTCTCAGATGCCAGAAAAATGCATCTAAAAGCACTTAACTTGTCAAATTTTTCTGGGGGAGGGCCCCAGACCCCACCTTCGGGCTTCGCCCTTTCGGGGCTCACCACCGCGGTCGAGCTACGCCCCTTCCCCTTTCTGTCAACCCTGGATCCGACCCTTCAGCATCATCAGTCAGGGAAAGGATATGATTGCGCCGTCTGTGGGAGAAGATTCTACTCTAAGAAAAGGCTAGCTGACCATCTGGACTCCCACACGGGGATGAAGCTTCACCTTTGTGACACATGTGGCTCCCAGTTTGCCCATAGGCAGGGACTGGCGGCACACAAGAAGAGGAAACATGGAAGGTATGATATATCGAAATAATACTGCATACAAAAAGGAACGTGATTGAGCTCCCGGGCGTTGGGCTGTCTGCTGCGACGAAACGGGTATTGGTAAACAGAGAAATCAAGAAATGAAGAAATCGAAAACTCCCAAGATCGAATAGTTAGACCTGCTGTCTTTCGACATTATTCAGTTCGCACGTGTATAAGGCCATATAAATAAAATGTTTGATTAGCATCTTTCCACTCTCAACTTTTGACGAAGGGGATGAACTGTGTCAGTTACCAGTGTATAACCACAATGAAGAGTCCAAAATGGAAGAGTTACCCTCAGAGAAAAATGTCAAAACGGTTATTATTGGTCGGATTTAAATGGGGTTGCTTTTAATCAACAGATCTCAGAAAATGTTAATACGAATCTGCTGTCAGATCTGGGCCATCTCTTACCCTTTTCATAGGGAAAGGAAGGGACCCAACTATAAAACGAAGACTCTACTACATGTATATCACAAGGTGTTTTACAGGTCAGGTCATCTTAGGCCCGGTCGTATACATGCCCCTTAATACCTTCATTTATCTTGATCACTTCCCCCTGCCTTCCTCTTCAGTGTACCCACTCCATTCATCAGAGAATTTCAAAATGATTCCATAAGGAGTTGACATGTTTTTACAAACTGTTGGTGAGCTGATGCGTACGTTCATTAAAGGCAGCAAACAGAAAATGTTCTGAAAATCGTGCGTCAAGTACCTCGCATATCCAATCATGCCAAGTAATATCAATTCTTCCCATTGCGTCCAATCCTTACCTTAGCATTCTCCATAGATCGAAGTGTAATATTTCACTAGTAGGCCTTGCCAACACACTTTTGCTTTTATCATATTGCTGGCCAACATGTAACTGAACATGGAAAAGGCAAAGATCTAGCTCTTGTCTTGGACAGAATCTTGCAACGTTTATCGTCAAAGAAATCTATCGGTCTCTATCGATTTATCAAGCTTAATAACAACCGCTATTATCTTAATCCCACAGTGACGACAAGCTTAATCAAATTCCTTTAGAACGTTGGCTTTGATCATTCCATATATTTAGAGGAATAAATTTGTTTTGTTTTGATTTGTTTTCATTTTTTATTTGGGGTGGGGAATCAAGAAGTGGACAAAATATACAACGGCTCTTTTTCCAAATATCCTGCATGTATTTTCCTCCCCAGTCCCCCACAAGTTTGACTAGCTACACCAAGAGGTTGTGCTACAGTTTACATTAAAACTTCTTCTCACTCGTTCATTCAGGACGGAAATCGGATACAGCTGCTTAGTCGGTTTAACAAGAAGAGCGAAATGAGCCGATCTGCTGGGAGTTCCACCCATCCTACGTTCCCGGGTGATCTCTGAGGTCGGGAGATGAAAACATGTCCGAGAACCCAAGGTATCACCTAAAGGAGCACACTGGGTTTCTCAGTTCTGGCGGCAAGACTATGGAATGAACTCAGTAAAGAACTGAGGAAGGCTTCAACCTTTTGGAAGTAGGCCTAATCTGATAAAGTCCCACCATTTGAGACGGTGTGTTTTGTGAAGCCGCACTACAAGAAATTTTTCGACATTGAGGTACAGAAAGGATAATAGAGACTTTCGGCACCGTCAAATTTCCCTCCCGAATGACGTATCCCTATGGATTTTGACGTGACGTCATCAGTTTGTGACGTCTCGGCGAAGCGTGATACGTCATACGGACACGGAATCACGCATGAATCCTATTTCATACGGGGGGCTGTACGTATGGTTTCCATCAAATTAAACTTGCATTTTCAGATAGATTGATAGTTGTATTATCTTTTCATCTATATATAGTGGTTCGTAAAGTATTTTAGATTGCATTAAATAAACTTCGTCCTGCAATTATAATTTTGTTGAGAGATTTGGAGGTGTTTTTAATTGCTGCGAAATTCGTCGTCTGTAGGCCTAAAACCGGCCGCACACGAGTGAAATTTTCTCTCCGGCGTTGCCTTCATAGGAGTTATTCTGTCTCAGCATCCTGTCACCGCACACTATGCGTCACCGTCAGTCGCCGCACACGATTGCAAATTTGCCTCCTGTAGATGCGGCGTAACGTCATTTCAAACATGTTTGATCTGCGTTGGCGGCAAAAAATCCGTCTGCCTCTGCCTCCGACCACCGCACACGATGACATTTGCACGTAGGAGGCAAAAATCTCCATAGTTGGAGGCGAAATTGCACTCGTGTGCGGCCCGCTTTATTACCAATCCGAAGCCCTGATTTGCCCTGACCCGAAATTTTAACTACCCTAGGGCTAGGCCTATAGCAAGGCCTAGGCCTAGCTAGGCCTCCAATGCCTCCCAGCAGTAGGCCTAGGCATAGCTAGGCCTACCAAGATGAAGTTACCATAGGTCTCCAAGATGAAGTTACCATAGGCCTACCACCTAACTAGGCCTAGGCCAATTCATTTGTTTTTCTTGTTTCTAGCCTAGGCATATGCCTAGGCTACAAACAAGAAAAACAAATGAATTGGCCTAGGGTGGCCAAAGGCCTAAGACCTAGGCTAATTCATTTTTGTTTCATGTTTTTGTCTAGGGTACCGGTAGGCCTACTCTTCATTCCAGTTCCGATTGGCGCGAGGTTTATCAACGATAGCTCCGCAACGGCTCGGCCGATTTTGATGAAACATACGTCAATCGACTTGTCTTTCTTGCCGGTATCTTATAATCCAAGTTTCATCGCGATATTCCCACTATTTCTCGATATTTTGACCCCTGTACATTTGCACGCGAGGTTGTGTACAAAGTGTAGTTCCACGATTTGGCCGCTACGAGCGCTGTGTTTTGCGTGGTCGCGTCGATTTTTTGTAGGGGTGGGCAGCCGCTCCTGCGTGCCGTTCAGGTGTTCAGCTTTTTCCCTGTGAGTTTATGTGCTAGAAATATGGATGTTTTCCGTTGCTATATTTGACTAAATGTAATTTTATTCACCTGACGGACAATAAATCTCTGTTAGCATGGAATAAACTGAGGTCAGATGCAAACTGTCTGAGAGGCTTCTCTCCCCCGAACAAATAGTCCGATCTGACGTTCTTCGTGGGCGCTGGCGATGACGTCATTTCAATGGAGGCAGCCGATCGGCGAAAATGATATTTTCGTCAATTTCAACGACTTAAGGGGGCGGTAGTGGAAACATACAGCGCCGTTTTAGTGCGGCGGTCGAAGGTTGAACCGTGTTATTTATGAATAACCATGTATTGTTAATAAAATTAGGCGTCGAGGACAAGCCACAGTGCAGAGAATCGCGACGTCACGTCACACCAGGCCCCGTCAGTTCCGCGAATCGGCGCACGTCGGCGCTAGCGTTCGCTGGGCTTCATGAAATCGATGCTACCTTTTTGCTTGAAGAAAATATGACTTGTTTTCAGTCGCCATTTGCAGTGCGCTTCCTTATGGCTACCGCCCCCTTAAGGGCGGCGCACACGAGCGACTAAATCTGGGCGACCGCCGACGAGACTGGTGGTGCGACTAGACATCAGCCAATCAGAAGCGCCAAATCTTGTCGCTTTGGCGGTCGGAAGCCAAGTCGGCCGACAAATCGGTCAAAATAGTCGCTCGTGTGCGCCGGCCTTTAACTGCAATAAAGTCCGATGAAACTTGGATTATAAGATACCGGCAAGAAAGACAAGTCGATTGACGTATGTTTCATGAAAATCGGCCCAGGCGTTGCGGAGCTATCGTTGATGAACCTCGCGCCAATCGGAACTGGAATGGAGAGTAGGCTATGCCTGGCTGCCTAGTTTGGGTTTGGTAATGATTTAACTTGCATTGCAATTTTGCAGATCATCATTCTCATACGGAGGGAGACGATCGATCGATCGCTCTGCCGAAAGTAAATTTGATACGCGCCTAACGTATCCGTGTCCGTATCATCGATACGTCATTTTCATACGGATACGTCATACGTCATGGCGTTGCCGAAAGTCTCTAATTTGTTATCGTCCTTTTCGTCATGAAAAAGATTTAATAATAATGATCGAGGTCTATGGATTATAGATGCATTCATCTACGTCACACAATTCTGATTTGATTTTGAATTCAATTTTTTTGAAGGGATCTTGCATCCTGTCGCTGTGTTTCGTGTTCAAACTTGTAATTAAACATTGTCATATGATACCCTGCACTTGTAATATGTGCAGGTACCTGTCGGAATATCAAACATGACGTCAGTGTTCCTTTTGCTAATTACTGACGAACATGAAAATGTACCGACGCACTCTACCGTGGACCGAGGTATATGAAATAAGACAGCAAATGTAATGCTGGTTTTTAATTTGAAATTTTTCAAAGTCACAAAAGGTCTGAGGTCACATTCGAAAATGTCGCTAAAACACGACACCACGCTGGTGATTCAAATTTTATTGTACGCATTGTCAGAATATCCAGTCCTGAGCTGATAGCAGACGATGCATTCACAAAATCATGTGTGGCTGAATAGTGTTCATGATAATTGGGCAGATTCTTGAAAAGTCACTTACGTTATGTCAAAAGACACCTAGATAATCTCAGAATATTAGCCTTTTATTCACATAATAGCCTATCCAAGGGCCAAATGCACTAGAAGTCAGCCGATTTGGCACATTTTGGCATTTCATGCGCTTGCGTGTGGAGAAAGGGCATTCATGATGAGTGCTCACACTAGAAGGTTTGTATTCGATATTTCCTACCATTCCTGGCCGAGTTTTGCTTCAGTGAAAATTATTGAGATTTTTCCAGACTCCTGTACGACTGTCAGTCAAATGAAATTTCCCTCTGTACGCGTTGTCATCTAAAATGTGTGTACTTATATTCGGCGGCTAGCGAAAATAATCTCGTACCTCGCTTCTGGTAACGTTCAGTGGTATCCTAAATAACGAGTTAATAAAAGCACTGCGGTTGGAGGATGGCAGCAGCGATACCAGTCCTTTTACAGTTATTACGGGGAAGTATGTTCTGTTTTAGGCAAAGAATCTGTCTCCATGCTGATGTTTCGTCGGGGTATTGGGAAACAGAGAAATCAAGAAATGAAGAAATCGAGAACTTTGACTATCGATTAGTTAGACCTTGTCTCTCTACATCTATTCAGTTCGCACTTGTGTATGGGCAGTTATTTCCGCAAATAAAAGCAAGCATGGTAGGGACTATATGGCATGAAATCTGTTGCAAAATTCGACATCAAAGACTGGAACAAAAATAGAAAACGAAAGGGCCTAAGATGATCTGACCTGTAAAACACCTTGTGATATAGTAGGGTCTTCGTTTTATAGTTGGTTTCCTTCCAATGGCATTATTATAGAGGTCAATTTCCTCAAGTTCAGACCCTTTCCCTATGAAAAAGGTAAGAGATGGCCCAGACCTGACAGCAGATTCGTATTAACATTTTCTGAGATCTGTTGATTAAAAGCAACCCCGTTTAAATCCGACCAATAATAACCGTTTTGACCCTTTATACACTGGTGACTGACACAGTTCATCATTTTATAGCTGGGTCTTCGTTTTATAGATGTGGGGGTCTTCGTTTTATAGTTGGGTCTTCGTTTTATAGTTGTGGGGGTCTTCATTTTATAGATGTGGGGATTTTATCTTCATTCGTGCTGGGCATGAAGTACATCACCACGCACCAACATCCAATCAAATTCGGCCTCATCAAGATGGTTACCGTGGTTACCATACTACCATACTACGTTGCATCAATAAAACTCAATAAAACATTTTAAAAAACTCCCGCCTTCGTCAAAAGTTGAGAGTGAAAAGATGCTAATCAAACATTTTATTTGTATGGCCTTATACACGTGCGAACTGAATAACGTCGAAAGACAGAGGTCTAACTAATCGATCTTGGGAGTTCTCGATTTCTTCATTTCTTGATTTCTCTGTTTACCAATACCCGTTCTGAAGGGTTGTAAAAGGTGAGAACAAGGTAGCAACACGGTGATTCCCAGTTTGGAGAACCGCCGTGAAAATTTCAAACATGTTGAAAATCCTGCAGTTCCAAAGACGAGGTGGCGGTCAACGGCGGTCAGTGGTGAACACGCCCACGGTGTCTGGGCGGTGTCACTGAGGTTCAGCACGGTCTTGAACCGCCGTCAGAACCGCCCTTGTGTGAGGCCTCTTTACCAAGGAATCTTGATCAGTCAGGCAAGCTGAATGTAATGAAGAAAGAAAATTTGAAATCGGACGATTTTTTCAAAAATTGTGGAAAAAGTTATTTTACAAAATGTCATTTTTCTCTTAATTAATTAAAATGAATTTTTGGCAAAATACCATGGTTCTATATGCCCATCTTCACTGAGTTCAGGTCAAGACTCGGCTTCTCCTCCCTTGACCTTCACGCAAGCAACCCAGATTCCGTGTTCAACGTGCCGTGTGCAAGCAAAGCTTACATCGGCAGCTCGGGTATGATGACAAGATGGCGGCCGATGGACTTTTATTCGAGATTTGTGAGAAAGTTGCAAGCAAATTCGACGTGGAAGAACTAACAAGTAGTCAAAAAGAAGCCGCGAAGGCAATATTCGATGGATACGATTTGCTAGTCTGTTGTAGGACTGGCAGTGGAAAGACAATTATGTATCAACAGGCCAGTGTTGTTCGCTACGAAGTTGAACGATCAGCAGGTATGCTACCCGTATGTAAACATACATACAACATGTACATGATTGGGCTCAGTGCACACTGCACTGTGCATGAGTGAGTGGCAGTGAGTGGGACTTTTTAATGAGCTGCACAAGACAAGCAGCAGCATATATACCCTGTAGGCTCGAGCCTCAATGCTGACGTTTCTATGTATGTTTATTTAGGCCTATAATCAATAGGCCTATACTACTCTATAGTATAGAGCTAGCCTGCCTCGAAATTTTGCTAAGTCTGGATTGCCCACCCCTCATGCCATGGGATTGCCAAGTGAAAAACTACTTAGCATTTGCCCATAAACCATAAACGACTTAGTTATCAGAGGTAGGCTAATTATAAAAACCCAGTACTGTAGGGGGTTTCAGATTTGGCCTGATGATCATTTATTATTCACAAATGTTCAAAGCACAAACTCTTTCTTTCAGGTATTGAACCTTCCCATAAGATGGTGATAGTGATAGCTCCGTTAATTGCTATCATGAAGGAACATGTGATATCCTTAGGAAAGCTAGGTTTTAGAGCCACATATTTAGGGAAAGATCCAAGAGAACTGCCTGACATAAAAGCTGGTGTTTATGATTACATTTATGGTAGTCCAGAGGAATTCCTTGGAAAGGACGAGTGGCGAACCTGGATCATTGAAATGAGAGACCAGATTTCATGTTTGGTGATTGATGAAGCTCACACAGTTGTAAATTGGTAAGTGGAAATTATGTACTCTGTCCAGTTATTCCACAGTTGAGTCTGTGTGTTTGTTGTCATTTTTATTAACACTCTGGGGAAACTGGTGTTTTGATGTCTGATGATTTTAATTGAAATGTCTTCTTGAGGTTCAATCCTTCATGGATGTTATTCACATTCATATTCTGCTCCTTCTTGCATGTCCTGTGATAGATTTTATCATTTTTTCAGGGGCGAGTCTTCTGAAAGAGGTGAAGGTGCTTTTCGTGAGTGGTTTGGAAAAGTTGGTGAGTTGCGCTCACTGTGCCCAGGTGTGCCACTAATTGCACTCACAGCCACAGCTAGTAACTCCAAAAGGAAGAAGATAATGAAGAGCCTTCTGATGTTGTCTTTGAAGACTCATGTCATCATAGATTCTCCTGACCGACCTAATATTAAGCTTTTTGTCCATCGTGTAAAAGCCACAGACGATCTAGAAAAGACATTTGGATGGGTTGTGAGTACCCTTCAGTCAGAGGAGGTGCCTGACAGACATATCATCTTCTGTAGAACAATCAGGGATTGTAGTAGGATTTACAAAGTTCTTCATGACTATGACAGAAAACAGTGTGTGGAAATGTACCACTCAAAGACATCTCAGCATATTAAGGATGATATTACAAGTGACATGGCCAATAAGAACGGTCGTATTAAGTTCCTTGTGTGCACCAATGCAGCAGGAATGGGTGTCAATTTTTCTGGAGTGGGTGATGTGATCAATTTTGGAGTTCCTTCTGAAACTGACACTCTTCTTCAGCAGTTAGGTCGTGCAGGCCGTGATGGTTCACAGGCTCGACATCTGCTGATATTTCATGGACGTCATCTGCAAAAGGTTGATGAGGATTTGTTGAGATATGTCAAAAATTCAGAGATATGTCGGCGGAAATTGTTGCTCGAATGTTACGATGCCGTGGTTGATGACTCCCGTGTTGGACATCTTTGCTGTGATATTTGTGCAGAGAAATGTGAATGTGGTACTCCAGATTATTGTTCCACCATGGAATCACACCATTTTTTAAGTTTTGCACATGATTCAGATCATGATTCAGTTGAGGATACTATCATTCATCGTAACAGTTCAGCTTCTCAACGCTCCGAATTACAAAGGTTATTGTTGGAATACCAGGATCATCTTCAAAAAACCAAGAGTGTGGTACCTGCTGTAAATATCCATGGATTTTCATTTGAATTAATATCACAGATAGTGGACAAGTGTGACATTTTGTATTCGGCTGATGACATTCTCCGGCACACTGACATAATGTCGCACAAGCAAGCGTCCGATGTGGCCGATATTCTTGAAATTGCATTTCCATGTACTGTGTTGCTTGATGTTGATGAATCAAGTGATGATAGTGACCACTGACATTGTGGGGCAGTGCTGTGTTTGACCTGTTTGAGGGGCTGAGAGAAAAGGCAGCGACACTAACATGCTGCAAGTTTTTTTAGCTTGCGGACGACCAAACAATATATTTGTGTACTTGCAAAGTTGAGAGGTCTTCTTGAATCAGGCTTTTTAAGCGAGGCTGTACCTGGCGACGGTAGAAATTATTATGAAGCCATTGTGCCTTTACAAAGTGCCCTAGGTTGAGGTAATGTTACTAAAAATTGATGGTTTCATGCATTTGAAATGTTTTTTTCCTTCTTGTGCAATAAATGGTGAAACGAACCATCTCCATGTACATGTATGTATGGTTGATTCTTTTTAAAAGGGATGTGTAGAAAGCAAACGATGAACGTAAACGCTAACGACGACGACGACATCACATGCTATTGATATGCATCGGAACTGGTCAACTTGTGAATAGCCTGTGACATCATTGTCATTTGTATTTTACGTTTATCGTTGGCTTTCTAAACCTCCCTAAAATCAGCGAGCTGCCCCAAACTTTTGGCTCCCAGTGTACCATTATTGGGTTGGTCTGCCGATCTTCAGCAAATCTTTGGGGCTTTTTGCCTTAGATAATGTTTGATAACTACATGTAGTCACTATCATTCATAAAGAAATGAAATGCAGTTAACATGTTAATAATATGTAGAATAGAAGAAACAACAAATACATGCACATATATTACATGTATTATCAAAAACAATTTGAAAATATGAAAATTGCTTTGTACATGCACCAAGCATTAAAAGTACTCTGATTATTGAGACAAATACAATATTGCCTATCACTTCACTTCAGAGGTTGTTCACTAACTCAGATGACCAGAGTGGTACTTTAAAACCAAACCTTTCCATCGATGTAATTTACATGTGACACTCATACATGGATGGTGACCCTCTGACATTAACCAACTCCAAATCTAATACGGCACGATCATTTCTTTCTTCTGTCTTGAAATCCATCTGTTCAGATTTGGGAGATTTACTCGTTTGAAGGGCTCAACAAAATCCTTGCATGTTTCCAAAGTACGTCCAGGGATGGATGAGGTAATATCAGTTAATATCAGTTCATCCACCAGTTTATTTACATCCCTCACTTTACTGACAACTGCATGTTTCTTTTTACCCTTGTATATCCCTGAAAATTCTTCCAAATTCGAAACAATTTGGTCGAGTTCTTTCAATGTCCGAAGAGCCTGCTGTGCAGTGGCATAAGATATATTTCCTCCTTGGGCTTTGAGGCACTCCTTCAAAGCCTTAACCTGGATTTCGACCAAATTGTCACATGGTATGTTGTTACCTGATCCACCTTTCATGTTACAACTAGCATTCCACTTGTATTCGAAGGCCTGCCTCTCTGTTAACACAGCCTTTTCCAAGGCAAGTTGTCTCCACATCCACAGTTGGTATTTGGTATGTCCAGAAACACTGAAGAGGAGCATTTCAAACTTTGCATTTCGAAACATCCTGTTTCCATCTCCTTGTCTGTAACTGTCATTTGTGTCTAGAAGAAGCAATGTGCACTTCATGAAGGATGAGAAAAGTTCATTGACAGTATCGGTAGTATCCTGATCACTAGTTCTAGTGGGAAGACTAGTGGATAGATCCCTGCCATGTTTGTCCTTGATATGCTTGACTATACCAGCCTTCAACCTGTACATCTTTCCACATTCATCACAATGATACATTTCATCGTCACCCTTCATCCCAGATATCTGTCTTTCAATTAGGTCTCTTGATGAGAGCTGCCTGTGTAACTCTCCGAGGTCATTCGACATCACATCTTTCTTAATAACGTACCTGGAAAAAAAATATACATGTATACAACATCATTATTGGCAATTACACTGTCTTTGACACAATTCTTGTTGGATGTTCAAGTAAGGATGCCCATGATGAAACATTTCCAAAACAGTCAGATAAATGCAACTACTTCACTGTCATTTAGGTTACTTGGGCTGGGAAAAGGATGAAATGCCCCATGGTATCAATGATCAGTAGCAACTGGTAAAATGAACATGGTGCTTGATTTTACCAGTTGCTACTGATCATTGATACATGTAGGAAGGAAACTTACTGTTCAACTATGTTCTTGGAATGGATTTTTAGCCATTCGTATGTTTGTAGCTTCTCCAAAACAGGTGGCTTATTTCTGGTTGGCATTGAGTCTACACTGTTCATACCGAAGTAATCCAAGGCACAAACTACAAGGCAGGCTGACAGGACATCCATCACAAATGTGAAGTGAGATCTGGAGTAACAGACGCATTCAACAAGATCAGGACAAGTAAAAAGATCATGTTATTTCACCTCACTTGAGGTAAGACTCACAAATTCTTATAATCATCATGGAGATTAGCCTGCAATAAGGGCCCGGTTGTTCAAAACAACATAAGTTGGCATGAAAATTGATTTTGGTGTTGTGTCAGTTGGCCAACATATGCCAATATATAACTTGCCCTGCTTTGAACAACCCAGCCCCTTTAATGGCAATGCAGGAACTGAAAAGCAAACAGATAAATTTCCTTACCTGAAAGCAGACTTGATGCTTTTTGGACCATGTACATCTCGACGATTGATAAGGTTCCTTAGCTGAGACAGAGTACCTCGATCAGTGCCAGATGCATTCTTGTAAAAGGTCTGGTACACAAACTGAAAGAAGGATACACACACATATTAAACTTGTTAAATACATGCCTTTAATAGTGTCCAAGTTAATAAATCAATCACTGACACTAAGTGAATGTGATACTCAATCACTGCCGTCCTTACTTTGGCAAAACTGAGTGCAAGCATGGGTGATTTTTCCTTAGGGAAGAATAATTGATAAGGTTCCTTAGCTGCGACAGAGTACCTCGATCAGTGCCAGATGCATTCTTGTAAAAGGTCTGGTACACAAACTGAAAGAAGGATATACACACATATTAAACTTGTTAAATACATGCCTTTAATAGTGTCCAAGTTAATAAATGAATCACTGACACTAAGTGAATGTAATACTCAATCACTGCCGTCCTTACTTTGGCAAAACTGAGTGCAAGCATGGGTGATTTTCCCTAGGGAAGAATTTTGGAATCAAGAAAAACTAACAATCTTTAAACATTGACACACAGCACCATCCATAAATATTTGGCAACTTTAGAACAGGTAAGGTGCAGATATTTCAATTGGTCACATGCAAATAACAGTCAATTCATGAGAAAGGATGCATGCAGAAAACATGCAGAAGCTACTCACTGCTTCTGAAATTGTATATTATTAACTCTGGGAACAACTGAACCAGAAAAAAAAACTGCGACGTGGTGCTGTAAGCAGTGCACCTGAATTCTCAACAAACATGGCCAGTGCAAAAATATGCAGAACATTCCCTTTAATTTGAAACAACATGCAGAACAACAAAAGCAAAATGATGGTAAAACCAGAAGGGCCTACTAGTGTGAAATTCATGACACGATGCAATCCTTCCGGACGATGCACAATCCCACCCAGTTGTTCAAAATCTGTCCAACCATTCATCATGGCTTCCTGAGCACCATAAGCTCGTTCATTAGTTAACACATCGCCACCAAATACAACTGGATGTAGGACTCGGGGGTGTTTCTCAGTAGTGTGGCTGATGACTTCATGATGCAGATACTGAATTATATCTATTATTTCATCATTCAGATTCTCATTTTTCTGTAGCAAGTCCAACAGAACATACTCGGACTTCTNACGCATGTTGTTTGATCTTCAAAATCTGACATTTCTTGGGGAAGTGATCCGAGTACCAGTGTTTTGTTCCAGCTTACCGGTATTAGCTAATTAGTACGTTCTAAGGCGCGTCTCATTCAATTCCATTTGACTGATAGTCCCCGCAGGTGCCTTCATTTTCGTCATATAACTTGTACTTTTATGGTATTTTGACACATTTTGTTTACAACGTCTGACCACGTTCCAAAAATTCACAATGCCAGCTGGCCCTAACTCGTTTTCTGGGTGGAGTATCATCGCCACCGCGAGCTGCGGCAGCTACTGTGTACCAGCTTGCTGTCCGTCAGAGCTTGGCTGTGATTTGATGATTTTGGCGCCAAGCATGATCGCCTGTTCCGCATGATTCAGATAAGGACCGATAGATGCCGGCGTGTATTATAGTCAATTTTGAACTGCAAAATCGTTGAAGGTTTTTTTCACGAAATTACGTTTCGCCTGAGTGCGTGAGAAAGCACTGAACTTGCGGGAGTGCGGGAGAATGGGTCCAAATGCGTGAGACTCCCGCGAATCGCGTGAGACTTGGCAGGTCTGCAGTTATATCAAAATTGTCACCAATGATGTCATATTTGGGGGCCAAAGTTGAAGGATACCGACTAGAAGGTCCATGAGCACCAGCAGTGACTGTCAAGAACTTGTCCGGCTGTTTGCTGTTGACATTACTGAAGAGTGGAACTGCTGGCAGTTGTATCTTTCCATTATCAATTGGACTTGGATCTGGGGTCATTGGCTCCCGCTTTTGACTGAAGTAGCTTGATGTTGTGGTGATACAACATCCACTCTCAATTGAGCATGATGAATATTTTGCAGTACTCTGAGCCAATGTGTCAGCAACTCTTACCACTACTGACAGCCTTGAGTAGGACGTGGTGCTGGGAACGGGACAAGTATCACATGCATCAGGACACACATAAGAACCATCACAGATTTGATTATCTTCCATACCTTGTTTTATTGCTTTTCCTGTCCATACCACTCCGGCAGTCCTTGATGACAGCAATTTCGTGGTGAACCATCTGTCTTCGATGTCGTGTTTGTCCTTCAAGATGGTGGCTGCAAGGACATCTTCGTGGTAGGTTGCAATCTCTTTTTTTTTAGCCCTTATGGAAGAGAGTGAAACAGAAACTCCCATCTTGTGCATTATGTCTAGAATCTGAAGTAATAAAAAATAAACTATAATCGTACTGTTTTTGATACCGGTACCTATAATTACATTTATGACTGGTCATGTTCCTGTCAGTCAAATGCATCTACATGTAGCCACTAACATCTTTGCTCTGCCTCTGTTCAAAATAACCATAACGTATTATTTCACATTTTCTGCCTTACGGATTACTGAATCAAGACAAACTAAACTAACCCTGTCTGTTGCTCCACCATGATCAAGGGCCAAACCAGTAGCATATGCTGCAGCTGACATTTCTTCATTTCGTCTTTTCAGTAGCATGGAAGCAGCAAATCCTGCTCTTGCAGATATCTCCTTGCCAGTAACAGCCTTCAGGTGGCGAAAGAGAAGTGGTCCTCGCTTCTTTATTTCCTCACACCATGTTTCCCATCTGAAACTTGCTAAATTTGGAGCATCTTTATCAGCACGTAAATATGATGGGTTTTTCCTCGCAGACAGCATGGTACATTCTTTCTCCAAGTCGCTCAACACCTCATCCTGCAAATGAGTTTTTATGTCCTCAGCTTTGTATGTTGCAGCAGCTATTGACTTTGGTCCCTGACCTCTTACTATGGCCTTCACCACTCTCTGCATTGCTGGGTCAGTTAATGATGATGTCGTCGTTCTACTTCTATAGTAAATCATAACCTTGAAATAAGTAAGATTTAAGAGAGTTGGAAAATTAATAATATACAAAAACATGTACCCGGTACTCGAGTCTTCACAGTCCGACATTTGTGTGATAAGCTGATAAGGAACATGTGGTGCACTGCATGCACAAAAGCATCAACCTACACTGTCATAAGAACTTCGTGTATTATAATGAAGCTGAGCCAAAATGATACTAAATTTAAGAAAAATATAAAAAACCTTCATTCATACCTTTACTTGCACAGAGTCGGTAGCTACAGGTATCTTTGAAGGCGTTACGTTTTGCTCACTATGACCACAATGATCATCACGACCCAGTGTATCTGAGTGGTGACGGATTGGAGTGCTTTTGAAATCCAACCGCTTGCGACTGCTCATCTGCTTGGGTGTCTCTGGCATGTCTGGTGTCTTTCTCTTCATACGAGAGGTACTTGGCTGTGATGACCTTGGGCTTGGGCTTAATACAGGTATTCTGGACCTAATTTTTTTCTTCTCAATACTAACAGCCTGCTGAGTAGGCATCATCGTCGTGCCAATTTGTCTTTTTCTTTCAAGAGTCCTAGGTGGGGATCCACCATAACCAATGCTGGTGGCACGCCAAGAACTGGATGTGGTGGGGGGACGCCTCAGCTTTGCGGTCGTACCATTAGTACATGTACCGGTAGGCTTAGCCTTAGCAATAGGCCTAGCATCAGCATGCTTGTTTGGTGAAGGCCTATCGTCATGACGTTTTTTACACAATTCTTCCATAAGGGCCACCCTCTGTGATTTTAGTTTCTCGACTTTAAAAATAATGTCATCGTCGATTTTTTTGATGCGCAGGATCTTTCCGTAGCATGAATAACACACAACATCTTCGTCGGGTTTGATGTTTGACACTTTCGTAGCCTTGCCCTCAACTTCCCACAGCGTTGAAAGCAAAGGTTCAAAGTGATTTGACGATACCTTTCGCTTTGACTTCACTGGGACTACGTCCCTACATATACGGCAGACCTCCCTCATTCCGAACAACACAAAACACACGGGATAAATCAAATACTAACTATACTTTTCGCCATGGACATCTCGTGCATGTCACCATGCACTACAAGCGAGGCGTCCATGTTGTTGTTGTTGATCCAACACGCACGTGCTTCCGGTAATGACGTTGACCAATCAAAAATTGATAAAATGACATTTTTTCTTCGGTGAACGACGACTTTAACAACTGCCGAAAGAGGGCGTTTAAATAAATTATCCCAAATGAACCGAGGCTTCTGATTGGTCGCACGAGAAAATCCCAAAGCGTTGAACACGGAATCTGGCTGCTTGCTGCAGAGTGTAGGAAGAGGTTAGCGATTTCTACACGATGCATTATGCAGAATGTATATGCCCAACACCTGTGCTAACAATTTGAAGGTGATCCAGTCAGTAAGTTCAGGAGTAGTTGCACTTTTTGTGTTTTCCGTTTAAACCACCTAGTGGCCAAGCCAACGACCGAATCGGACCGACACTTGGTGTCATAGTCACCTGAGATAGGGAATACATGTAGGCCTACAAACTTTCAGATCAATACCGCAGCGGTTGCGAAACATGCCCTGCTGAAGCCTGCCGCACACGTGAGCTATCTGCTGAGCAAAAAGTTATTCGAGACCGTTTGCTCAGCAGATAGCTCGCTGTGTGCGCGTATTTTTCGGTGAGATTTCTGCCTCGCGAGGTCTTGAGGTGAATATTCAACATGTTTGATATTTCTCGCCTCGAGAGGCGAAAAACTCACCGTGTGCGCGCTACTTGAGCTACGTGCTGAGGGCAGAAATTCTAGGTAGCCAATGAAATCGCTTCCTTTGTTTGATTTCAAGATGGCGGTCTCAACGGAATAGCAGACATGCACGAAACGGAATACTAGTATCAAAAATAGATAAAGACCAAAAATGTACCACTCTCAACGTTGAAAAGCGTAAAATTGGCAGCTGTCTCCCTAAAAACTTGGAAGATCTGAAAGTTACTGCACCAAGTCAAAGAATTAGACACTGGCTACAAGCGGTATAAAATTCAATCAAATCCATCTACTAGTTTCAGAGATATCAATCTTTAAATAGATGACTATACCTCAGACTGGCATGGACCAGCACGTTGAATTCATTTTTTTAAATATAGGTGGCGCAGGACCCTTTAATTGCTAATTACTCATTAGGGAATGCATGGATTTGCAAACAAAGTTGTAATTAGTATTCCTTGTGCCCCTGCCTATATTTTGGTACCAAAAGATTTTAGATTTTTGCAACTTTTTTGAGCATGCGCCATCTATTATTTAAAAAAATAACTAAAACCCTTGGGCTGGGCTGTTTCAGAGTGGTATATTTTTGGTCTTTATCTATTTTTGCTAGTATGTGTGTTGAATTGGAAGTAAATGTAGTTGGACGATAGTCATCATTTTATTAGTCGATCAATTCAGATGTATGGTAACAGCGGAATTTATTCAAGACTCAGGTTCATAGTTAGGTTCAAAACAAGAAGTAAAATTTATAATTCTTGGATATAGGGAAGTAAACAATTTATATCCAAGAATTATAAATTTTACTTACTCTTGTATTGAACCTAAGTATGAACCTGAGTCTTGAATAAACTCCGCTGTTGCCATACACATGTGATCGACAATAAAAAGAAGACTTTTATTTCAACTAACATTTACTTCCAATTCAACGTACATGTACATACATATACTAGTATTCCGTTTCGTGCATGTGTGCTATTCCGTTGAGACCGCCATCTTGAAATCATGTGAACAAAGGAAGCGATTTCATTGGCCACCTGGAATTTCTGCCCTCAGCACTTAGCTCAAGTAACGCGCACACAGTGAGTTTTTCGTCTCTCGAGGCGAAAAATATCAAACATGTTTGATCTTCGCCTAAACGCCTTGCGAGGCAGAAAACTCACCGAAAATTACGCGCACACAGTGAGCTATCTGCTGAGCAAACGGTCTCGAGAATCATTTTGCTGAGCAGATAGCTCCCGTGTGCGGCAGGCTTAACGGACGACGGACGACGAACGCCGCACCACCGTGAGAACTCTCAGGTAAGCGAATGAAAACAAAACAAAACAAATCCCGTCCTCTAACTATAACATCGACAAAGCTAACGTTAAAAGAACTTGATTAAGCTTGTGATCACGGTGGGATTTAAAAAAACAGCGGTTGTTATTAAGTTTGATAAATCGATAGAGACCGATAGATTTCTTTGATGATAAACGCTGTAAGATTATGTCCAAGACAAGAGCTAGATCTTTGCCTTTTCCAGGTTCAGTTACATGTTGGCCAGCAATATGATAAAAGCAAAAGTGTTGGCAAGGCCTACTAGTGACATAAATATTACACTTCGCTCTTTGGAGAATGCTATGGTGAGGATTGGACGCAATGGGAAGAATTGATATTACTTGGCATGACTGGACAGCGAGGTACCTGGCGGACGGATTTTCAAAACATTCTAAGCATAGGAAGAGCCATTCATACAGAACCAAAAGCAATAGGGATAGTCTGAACAAATAGACTTTTTCTGTTGTGAGTGGCGTATTTCTTTCCTGTTTCCTACATTTTGATGAACGTAGACATCAGTCCTGCGACCGCTGACCGACCAGAATCACTATAAAATTCTCTAATGTTTGAAGTGCATGGACACATTGAAGACGAAGGCAGGAGGAAGGTGATCATGATAATGAAGGTAGTGAATTTAAAGAAACTTTCAGGCTGCAATAGAACATGCGAATGTGGAACTATTTTATTCTTCACCGGGTAGTTAATTTAAGCCTGACTTCTCTGAATTGTTTTTGGCAGACATATCTCATATTAAAATGCTGCTATTCAATATTTAAAACTTAGCGTATGCGACAAGGGACTCGACTACAGCTTCGTTTTGGTAAGTACAGGGTGTCTCAGAGAAATCTTATGATTTGATCTCTAGTCCACATTCTTTGGACTAAACGTTTCTTCTTTTTTGAGACGCTCTGTAGCTCCTAAGATCTGTAAGACGATGTATTATAGAAAAAAATCGTCTTAGATTTGTGGAAATGCCGCGGTTCCTCACTTCATTGCTATCTCTTTTAACGAGACATTAATTGAACATGAATGAGCTGTACTAGGGCTTGACTATAACCACCAAAATACCAATGAATGATGTTGGGGAAAACATTGGATCGTATAGGACGAACTAACCGAGGACACTGTGTATATATAGGACTTACACGTAGCAGTGAAAGGGTTTTGGGACGTACACATCTGAACGGAGAGTGGACATACAGATGGCCGAACGGTGGATTTTGAAATAATACAGCACGGTACTAAGTTCCAACACAGCATGACCAGATGACGTAGACAATCCAAAGTGTAATGCAGACCTCTACTCCTTCACCGACGAAGCAAAGAAACATTCCGATAGCAGATCATGCACTCTTTATGAAATTTAAAGTAAAGGCCTATAGATCTTTTTCTAAGCCACCCAAAAACTGACACATTGGATGGCAACCACGCTCATGCGCATGAGCAGGCTGGCACAGCGTTACTCCCGAATATTTCGTCTAGTTTTTTTCCATTTGATAAATTCATTTCCGAAAAGATACAGAAAATACAGAAAAAAGGAGCACAAAATAGCAATATGAATTGTGCTTTAAGCAAAAGTTGATAATATCAACTTTTGTCCCTTCAAAAATAAATTACATAATTACAAGTGAATACGATTATGGCAAGCCAAAGCGGAATTTATTCAAGAAAGCAAATATTCCTTCAAGAACAAAAATTTATATTCAAGAAATTTGAAATTGTATTCAAAAAGCAGATAAGGACATTAAAATACATGCATCTTACCAAATTTTTGATCTTACGCATATCTGTCTGCACATTACAAGATACTCCATCACTCTTATGCAGCGGTCAGTGTAAACCCTGTACCCCCCTCCTCAGGGGTCGACACTTTTTCGACACCTAGAAAATTTTTCTAGGATCAGGATTCGACACTAATTCACCCAGGACCTCAAATGAAATCGTCAGGTATTCACCAGCTTTTTTCACTAATCTTTTACTTTTTTTAGTCATTTCTATTAGCAATTATGAAGTAAACGCCAGGAATTCGACATTATCTATTTTTTGGGTCGACAGAGATACGACGCTAAGAAAAAAATTGAGCGCTCAGAACTCGACACTTTTTCGACACTAATTTAGTGGTGACCCCTGAACAGGGGGGTCCAGGGTTTACATTGACCGCTGCATTAACTTCAGCATTTCATCTTCGGACCCTCTTTTACTTATTCAGACAAATTTCAAATCAAGTCAAAGGCTGATTTTCATGACAGCTACATGGAACAAATGCTTTCACTTCAGGTTTTCCAGTACATTTACATTTGACCTCGCTGTACAAATCTTAAGCAAAAGCATAACACCATGACCAAAAAACAATGTATGCATGGTTCCCGATCACTAAGAAAATGAAAAATACATGTCCCTTATGGGCCCCTGTACCAGAGCGCTATACGTCATCACCTGCGGTCATGTGCGTCTTGCCAATACTTCGTTCAAGGTTGACCACTTTTATTCAAGGTTGAAAACTTTTCTTCAAGGTTGAACAAGTTTTATTCAAGGTTGAAAAAGTTTATCCAAGAATTGAAAAATTTTCACTAGTCAACATTTTGATTTATATATTCAAGATTTGAAAGTTTTTATCAATGAATAGAAAATTTTTATTCAAGGTAATTGAAAAATTTTTATTCAAGGTTGACAAAATTTTGTTCAAGGTTGACAAAATTTTATTCAAGGTTGACAAAACTTTTTCAAGGTTGCATAAATTCGTTTTAAACATGAAAATAAACATCTTGCACAATATTTTCAGACTTTTTATTCTATCAAAATATATCTTGAACAATAATTTTTAAAATGTTGAATGGTAATTTATACATTTTGAATACAATTTCAAATTTCTTGAATATAAATTTTTGTTCTTGAAGGAATATTTGCTTTCTTGAATAAATTCCGCTTTGGCTTGCCATAGCCGCACGCAGCGTAGGCCATTGTGTGAGGGCTGGGCATGGAATAAATAATGAAGCTTTAATTCGACGGAAAGTTCTTGTATTTTGTTCATAAAGTGTCTTTACAGGCCTTTTGATTTTGAATACAATTTCAAATTTCTTGAATATAAATTTTTGTTCTTGAAGGAATATTTGCTTTCTTGAATAAATTCCGCTTTGGCTTGCCATATACGATGGCATTTTTGTCAAACCTCATGTACGAGAGAGAAAAAAACATGGGAAACCCTGGCCAGTGTGGATTGCAGATATAAAAAATAAAGGCATCTCGGTATACAAGATGTTGTAAAAAAGTAGAAAAATTTCCTTAATTAGCTAGTTAATAAATATCTTGGTTCTAAGAATTATATGTCTGTCTAGTTCTCGTGTTTCGCCAAGATTTCGTACGTTAGTACATGATACTTATAAAATACCGCATGTTTCAAACATAAACGTAGTCTCAGCAACTTGTGCAGGCAACCCTTAGTTTCGACGGATTTTCAAATGGAAAAACATTTTGACGACGAGCGTTTTGCCAAACAGCGTCTCAGTGTTCGGGGCTGAAGAAAACGATTTTGTTGTTTTTTATAGATCGAACACTCTTACATCACGTTGCTAGCGATGTCACGGGAAGGCTGGTCGTGAGTTCTCCTTCATCTTTTAACAGACCTATAGAGGGATAGTAGAAAATGAGGGTGAGGATGATCCTGTTACCATGGTTATTTGTAACCTATCAAAAAACGTTTAGCCTTTTGGCACCAATAAAGCCTTTACCTAACGTATCTGGTGAGTGTTTCTGATATTAGTACAGTGTAATAGTATTGTTTTTTTACATGTTCAAGCTCATTCACCTCTGGGATCTCTTCTACATAGCGCCTGAGGAAGACCCCGATTGGGGTCGAAAAGGAGCTGTTTCCTTAAGGGCGAGCCATCATTGTGAATTTTCATATTGGTTCAATCCAGGCCCCTCTGAGAAAAGCAACAAAGACATCCCCAGTTGACTGTTTTTTTTAGTCCAGTGTGATCACTGTGCTTTATAGACACGGAAAATGAGGAAAGTCCCAAGGATTACAGCTTAATTACATTACATAATCGTAAACAAAGAAATTCACCAAACACGAAAAACAGGTAGAATTTTCTTGGAGAGGAAGCATGTAAATGACACATTGAAGATGTGGCAATAATGTCACAAATCCATAGAACCTGGGGTGGCGAGGGTGTCCTGACATACTCTTCATGTACACCATACACGCTCAGTACAAAAAGGACAACCAGGAAGTAAAATCCAAATCCAATATGGCCGCCCTGTTTTGGAAAAGCTGGCTGCACGCATGGAATTTACATGCCGAGTACTCTATACCTGTTGAAAATATTGCTGTCAAAATGGGTGGACTAAATAGAATAAAACTCGAACTTTATAATCCACTTGTCAATTGATCCTCAAAATGTACCATTTCGTGGGAAAGTGTACCGATTACTAGTCTTTTGTTTCAACTTATTAGCTAATTAGTGCGTTCCAAGATAATCCCATGCAATTCCTTTTGACTTATAGACCCCGCAGGTGCCTTCATTTCCGTCATATATCTTGTACTTTTATGGTATTTTGACATTATTTATTTACAACGCCTGGCCACGTTTCAAAAATTCACAATGATGGCTCGCCCTTAAGGTACGATTGTACCAAGTCATTTTTTAGGTATTAATTGTTGGGCAGTTGTACTAAAATGGATGAATGTGTAGTTTGTACATCACTCTAAATTGTGAAAGAGGAAAAATGTGACCATTACATAACTGAATGGTAAAACAAAGAACATTTGCAAAATGTCTGAAATGAAGCAGAAACACTCAAAATACTGATTAATGAATCTGGTACATATGTTAGCTCAATGTGTATTTATCTTTTATTGCTGAAAACACCATTTTAAAACATCACTTTCAGAGATATTTGCATTTAAAACTAAAATAAGTCAGCAATTTGCCTGATTCTACAGTTGTGTTTGTGAGGACCTCATAGAGGGGGAAAAAGGAAAACCAACATGACCACATGGTTGGCTGAATTGCAACAATCATAATAATATCCAGGCAGTTCCATGTGTAACCAATGTGACCAGTGATCAGTAGTGTCACACACAAAGCAAGTTCAATACTCAGGCTGAACTGAATTAACCCCTTAAAAGCAAAGAGTGAATGACGTGAATATCTCTGAAAGTGATGTTTTAAAATGGTGTTTTCAGCAATAAAAGATAAATACACATTGAGCTAACATATGTACCAGATTCATTAATCAGTATTTTGAGTGTTTCTGCTTCATTTCAGACATTTTGCAAATGTTCTTTGTTTTACCATTCAGTTATGTAATGGTCATTTTTTCTCTTTCACAATATAGAGTGATGTCTAAACTACATATTCCATCCATTTTTAGTACAACAACCCAACAATTAATACCTAAAAAATGACTTGGTACAATCGTTCCTTAAGGAAACAGCTCCTTTGCGAAATATTCGGAGACGACTTTCCGATTTATTGTGTACTGTGTGTCGTTTTTGTGCTGTTTTTTGGATATCTTCAAGAATGGTTTACACTCTCTTCGGAGTCGTCAGTTACATAAGGTCGTCGGAGACAATGGATGCAGACGGACGGACGGGAATACTCAGAATGGTCAGTGAAAAATTTGGCATGTCGATGGCGTGGGACGATGCTGTGGCGTCCTCGCTCAAACATGGTATCTGAAGAATCCATTGCAAGTTCCCACGACTGTCACCCGCCAAACTTGTTAGTCTTAAAGCGGCAGTCCATCCGTTGATAGATAGAGCTGATGAACTAGCTGCAGTTGCGGAGGTGTACCGACGATAACAACTAACAACAAAAAGAACAGTCAACATGGTCAATGAGTCATCTTGCATCATCACGCTTTTCTCGTCCGTTGCCTGTATTTTTGCATGAACCGAGCATATTCAACTGGTTCCGACATCCCGTAAGTTGCAACAGCAGCCGTCTCAGTGGAGTTAGGAATCCGAATCGCACAAAAACCACACGAAAAATCCATAAAAATCTCCCAGCATCATCATGATCATGACAGCGTGGTCTGAGTGTTGACATGAAATCCGAGCACGTGGACTGGCACAGAGTCGCCACCTCACTGGCTGGTTCGGTGGTGACGTCAGGCTATCGTTAATTTATGATAAAAGGATGGCAGACGCTGTACCTGTTGATCAACGGATGGACTGCCGCTTTAAAGACACAGTTAAGTGACAATTCGTTGGGACTTTAAGTGAGACTTAACATGACCAACCGACACCAAGAATCAGAGCGTACGAATATTAGAAGATCTAAGCCATCTCTGTATCGCCCCTATAGCCCCTTTTACACTACTAGGGCCGTATGCACCAACGCAGATTAACCCTAACTTCAGCTTAATAAGCCCAACACGGACAATGGAAGTGCAATAGAAGGTGTGTGGGTTAAGGGGAGACCCTAATCTGAGAGCCAAGAGCCAAAGAGCCAAGAGCCAAGTGCCAAGAGCCAAGTGCCAAGAGCCAAGAGCCAAAGAGCCAAGAGCCAAGTGCCAAGAGCCAAGAGCCAAAATTTAAAAAAATTAAAATTAAAAAAAAATAAGGTTGGGTAAAGACTTTTTTAGCTTCTTGGCGTACTGGTAGCTTCTTGGGCAAAAGCCTTTCTGGCAGGGGGAGGCAGAATAGCCTACCCTTTTTGCCATTCCTCAAAATGCATTAAAATAATAGGCGTACGTTTTTTAGGCCCAGTTGGCTCTGGAGGAGGGGCAGCTGCTTCCTGCCCCCCCCCCCGCTAAATAAGGCAGTTGCGAATTTGATTTGAGTGATCGACACTAAACGACAGGCTTAGGCCTACCGGGTGTCTACAAAACTAAGATCTATGACCTAACACCTACAAAAGTAAGACCCCACAGTACAAAACTAAGACCCTGTTATAAAAGAAATGAAGGCAATAGAGGGCGTCTGAACTCAATAGGTGGCGTATCTCGCTTCTCTTAGTTCCATATTCCTCCGCTAGGGGTGCAAAGTCGCGGATGATCCTGCCTGAACTTTGTTAGCTCCTTCCTGCAGGTTTTTTTGTGTGTCCGAGTGGGCAGCGAGGAAGGTGAGAGTTCAAGGATCAAGGTCGTCTTGGTTTCATTGGAATATGTTATTAAATAACGGAGATATTCGAGAAAAACCAAAGATTCCCGAGTGATTCCGAACATTGCCGAGTACTCCCGAGTGATCATCCGCGACTTTGCACCCCTAGCGGAGGAATTTGGAACTAAGAGAAGCAAGATACGCCCCCTATTGAGTTCAGACGCCCTCTATTGCCTTCATTTCTTTTATAACAGGGTCTTAGTTTTGTACTGTGGGGGTCTTACTTTTATAACAGGGTCTTAGTTTTGAACTGTGGGGTCTTACTTTTGTAGGTGTTAGGTCTTAGGTCTTAGTTTTGTAGACACCCGGTAGGCCTAAGCCTGTCGTGCAGTGTCGATCACTCAAATCAAATTCGCAACTGCCCTATTTAGGGGGGGGGGGGGTAGGAAGCAGCTGCCCCTCCTCCAGAGCCAACTGGGCCTAAAAAACGTACGCCTATTATTTTAACGCATTTTGGGGAATGGCAAAAAGGGTAGGCTATTCTGCCTCCCCCTGCCAGAAAGGCTTTTGCCCAAGAAGCTATTTACCGGTAAATACGCCCAGAAGCTAAAAAAGTCTTTACCCAACCTTATTTTTTTAAATTTTAATTCTTTTAAATTTTAGCTCTTGGCTCTTGGCACTTGGCTCTTTGGCTCTTGGCTCTTGGCACTTGGCTCTTTGGCTCTTGGCACTTGGCTCTTGGCTCTTTGGCTCTCAGATTAGGGTGTCCCGTTACGGGATTCAACCCCGATTCGGGCTTAACGCCCGAATCGGGGTTGAACTCCGTTGGTGCATATGGGCCGTGTTTTCAACCGTGCTCGGCCCGGGTCGGGAAAAAATGTGGTAGTGTAAATGGGTTGAGCGGGCTCGGCACGATGCTACTTTTATCCGGGCCGAACCCTCCAACAGGAGGTGGGTTCGACCCGGGTCGAGCACGGCTCTGGTGAAATACTGCACAGTGTAAACACGCTACTCGGCTCGGCCTACTTGAATGACTCACATATAGTGAAGTGCGCATGCTCATTTATCGGCCTTGAACTCAAATACGTCATTGCCGCGAATGTTCATGGGCGCAGCTGTATTGAAAATGACGGAGATTTCCTACATCCACAGAAAGGAGAGCGGGCGATTCAGATATTGGCGCGGTTCTCATGGTGCAGTGTAAACAGTCATTCTGAGGCGAGCCCTACCCGGTGTGAAAGAAATGCAGGTCCGCCCGGAACCAAGGTCCCACCGACCTTGGTTCCTTAGGAATGGGCCCCCATTCTTTAGGAACCATTGTCCAACCCGGACTTCCGTTCCTGAGTTACCAATCCTATATAAAAGGTATAGGACTCTGATTACTAGGGGACTTATGCCGAATGGGTCAATGTCGTCCTGGGTTTACCTTATGTTTACCCAGGATCATCCTGGGTAATCCTTTTCTTTACCCAGGACGGCCCTGGGTAATCATAAGGATCCTTAACTTTACCCAGATTGGAGTTCCCGAGTGGAGTAGTGAGGTTGATATTCAGCGTAAATCATGAAATGAAGGGTGGCCTCGAACTATGCCTATAGCTCCTAAGTCCTTGAGAATTTACTATTGGTCCCTTTTGAAAAGTTGTAGGGATTGGTCTTTTCTCCCTATTTCACACCCCGGAGCAGGTATAGCGGTAATTTTCAGCCCTTTCGAGTTATGATCGTACTGCATGTTCTGCAAAAAGTAAATTCATGAAAATGACGAAATGCACACGGATCATACATGTTCTACCTAGGCCTATAGCTCCTACGTCCTTGAGAATTTACTATCGGTCCCTTTTGAAAAGTTGTAGAGATTGGTCTTGTCTTCCTATTGCAAACCCCGGAGGAGGTATAGCGGTAATTTTCGGCCCTTTTTAACAATGATCCTACTGCATGTTCTCTGCCAAAAGAGACGCACATACAACATGATTCGGCGGGAACTCCCAAGCTGGGTAAAGTTAAGGATCCTTATGTTTACCCAGGGCCGTCCTGGGTAAAGAAAAGGATTACCCAGGATGATCCTGGGTAAACATAAGGTATACCCAGGACGACATTGACCCATTCGGCGGGACTTATATTTCTTTTACAACAGTGACAGAAATGCAGGTCCGCCGTAACCGAAGTCCTTCCCCTTTTCTATTAAATGCACAATAGAATCTGTATAGCTCTTTAATAGGACATGCATTCAAATAGCTAAAATATTCGGTCGTCGGTCAGCCGGTCGCTCGTGGTGTAGTGGTTCGGGGACCTGCACATTAAGCAAATACAGCGGGTTCGACTCCCTGTTAGACTGAGAGACAAAACCCTGAAAAGAGCCTAGATTTTGACTTTCGTGGTCAGCCTCTGGTAACTAGGATTTGACTTCATAAAATTATCGGCATCACCATTGGATAACATAATTCAATTGTTGCCACGCACAGATTTTGCCAGTTTGGTAGTAATTAGCATAAAACCAATATGGCTGCCAATTTAGGCACATCAATGTACAGGTAACTTTAAAATGGCTCACCACAGCCCCTTCAGATGTATTATAGTCAGATAGGAATATGCCCCTTAGAATCACAATAAGCATGGTTTCGGGTTGCTATGGCAACGTCTTAGCTGTTAATCCAACATGGCTGTCATTTAGAAGTATCTAATGTACAGGGAACTTTGAAACGGCTTACCGCAGACCCTATAAATGTATTGTAGTCAGATAGGAATATGCCCCTTAGCATCACAATAAGCATGATTTCGGGTTGCTATGGCAACGTTTTAGCTGTTTATCCAACATGGCTGTTATTTGGAAGTATCTAATGTACAGGGAACTTTGAAATAGCTCACCGCAGACCCTATAAATGTTAGTTAGTTAGTCAGATAGGAATATGCCCCTTAGCATTACAATAAGCATGATTTCGGGTTGCTATGGCAACGTTTTAGCTGTTTATCCAACATGGCTGTTATTTAAAAGTATCTAATGTACAGCGACTGCAGACCTAAAAGGTTCATTTGTATACATTGGTAGTATAATAAATGAAATAGTCCATGGGTTTATTACACTTTTTGTGTTTTTGGTTTTGGCCACCTGTACATTAGATACTTTCAAATAACAGCCATGTTGGATTAACAGCTAAGACGTTGCCATAGCAACCCGAAACCATACTTATTGAGATTGTAAGGGGCATATTCCTATCTGACTAAAATACATTTATAGGGTTTGCGGTAAGCCGTTTCAAAGTTCCGTGTACATTAGATACTTCTAAATGACAGCCATGTTAGATTAACAGCTAAGACGTTGCCATAGCAACCCGAAACCATGCTTATTGAGATTCTAAGGGGCATATTCCTATCTGACTATAATACATTTATAGGGTCTGCGGTAAGCCGTTTCAAAGTTCCCTGTACATTAGATACTTCTAAATGACAGCCATGTTGGATTAACAGCTAAGACGTTGCCATAGCAACCCGAAACCATGCTTATTGTGATTCTAAGGGGCATATTCCTATCTGACTATAATACATCTGAAGGGGCTGCGGTGAGCCATTTTAAAGTTACCTGTACATTGATGTGCCTAAATTGGCAGCCAAATTGGTTTTATGCTAATTCATGCCAAACTGGCAAAATATGTACGTGGCAACAATTGGATTATGTTATCCAATGGTGATGCCGATAATTTTATGAAGTCAAATCCTAGTTACCAGAGATTGACCACAAAAGTGAACGAAAACCCAGGTCATCTCTCAGTCTATGTCGGGCAACTGTTTTTTTGTTTACATTTTTTTTTCTTGTCATCTTCGATCAGTACACAACATTGTCTTTTGGACTTTGATTTCTAGTCGTAGGTCTGTCGGACCCTGATTTCGAGGAATGTTGGCCTGTGGACTTGTGTGTCTAGAAAAGCATGTCAGTCGGACTTGCATTCCGAGTAAAGCAGGTCCGGCGGACTTGCATTCCGAGTAAAGCAGGTCTGGCGGGCTTGCATTCCGAGGAAAGCAGGTCCGGCGGGCTTGCATTCCGGGGAAAGCATGTCCGGCGGACTTGCATTCCTAGGAAAGCGGGTCCGACGGAGGACCTGATGTATCGACGCCTGAAGGGGCATGTGAACGATGTGCCTGGCGAGGATTCCGGAGAGGAATAGAGCCATAGTGCGCTCTAACAGGAGTTATATGCACTTTACATGACATTTTATGGAGGGTGATCTTGTCATGACTATAATATCCCCGCAGGGACCAAATGACGGCCCCATTTTCATCAGGTCGTGCTTGGCGCATGTTTTCAAATTGCAGCACCTCACTGCGAGTGAAAAATATGTCACGTGCAGAATACTTTGAGTTACGTACATCATGTGCATAACTCAAAGTATTCTGCACACATTTTTCATTCGCAGATGTATATCAACCCTGAAGTTTTCTTTAATTTTGAGTTGGACTTGGGATCCTAGATTACGGGATCCTAGATTAACGGAACGGAAGTCCGCCTAGGACCACTTTTTCTAAATGTTGGACCTCTATTCCTAAGGAGGCGCAGTCCTAGGACATTGGTTCCTAGGAATCTTAGGACTACAGTTTCTAGTTGTCCAGGACCGTAGGACTTAGATTCCTAAGAGTTAGGATCCGTAGGACTTAGAATCCTAGGAGTTAGGGTCCCGCGGACCCTACTTACTAGGACCTAAGTTACTTTCACACCGGGCCAAGCAGGGCACGGTTCATCCAGGTCAAAATCCTGCGTAGTGTAAAAAGGGCTTATGTAGAAGCAGACAGCAGAACCTATCGTCCCGGTTGTATGAAGACTATGCTTGAATTTGTATGACTCAGAAAATCCAGCTATTCACTAAACCATCCTTTCCCCTGTAGAAGTCCCTGTTCAGACTGTAAATTCAACCTTACTTTGTCATGTGGTAAACCAAGGCTTTTGTCGTCATGATCATTGCAATTAACTCTGCAGTTTTGCTGAGGGTGGATTTGAACGGGAAGGATTCAAATATCAGGTAGGAATTTGAAAGAATAGAGATTGCATGAAAATGTATTTACTTCGGGAATAAAAACATGGACATGTAATGGTACACTCTTAAAAAATTCGTGTCACCGCAACTTGTCTGCGAATATTGATGAGATACTTTAGTCAGTGTGACGAATTACGTCATTCATGACACGATTTACTTGTCATGGGTCTTTCTGTGGAAGCATAACCTTGCACTAGATCTACTGCGCATGGTGACGCTTCTTTATTGAGTGAGCGGCTGACCGCTTCACAATGGTAAGGAATTCAAACACATATTATTGCGCTGCACTTCTTTTCAACATGGCGCAGACTGATCAATTCAAGAGGGTGATATTTCGAACCCCCTCTAGTATCAAGAATGCATGCGACACTGACAGTCAACCCATTTTTTCATCCTTTTCCTTTGGTTCAGATTCACAGGAATGGTAGGCCTAGTGTGACAACCCGGGTGTGACAATTATGCTATTTGTTGGAGATTCATTTCAGATATATGTCTCGGTGTCTTCCCATTTCTTCCTCCAGAGGTTGTCCATTTGATATTATTTTCTCAATATACAATATTGCCCTTTTATATGCAATCATAAACATATCGGAGAAGTCTTATTCATAATAAAATGCGAAGGAAAACAGAAGACATAGCAGAAAAGACACTGACAAATTTATCCTCTGCCAACTATGTCTTAATAACAGTCTGCATGTTGGCTGAGGCGGTTGACCTCAAAGATGTGGCTTGTGGATTGTTTTCCTCCAACTGAGGCAGGCCTAATTTAGTTTGACAACGACATGTGTCACTGCATACTCTGGCATTCCAGCCTGAGAGGGATTTCCCCAGATCCCAAAATAGACTTTGACTGTTAGGAAGGGAATCACCCTTCTAAATCCACTTTCTTGCATCTGAATATGGATAACATTGTTCCCATATCACTCTGTGAGTAGCCTAAGTATCTACTATTTTCAAGTATGCGGCTTGAGTTGAAGTGAGGGTTGTCCGTGAAAATTGCTAACAAAAATTATGGCTGTTCCCTTTTATAGTATAGATACATGTTTGCATTGTCAATTTTCATTAAAATATTAAACGGCACTAGTATATTTACCCATGGCGATTTTGGCGATTGCCTGCGACCTGCATGTCACTTCAGTGCACCAAGGCGTCAGTTCGCTGGTTATATTTTCAAGTGAAAAAGACCACCAGTGCCAGGTTCTGAACCCACCCGTCATGGCTGTGTGCCTTTCAAGTAGGCCCAAAAAGACTGCCAGTGAACCGACCCATCATGGCTGTGTCCCTTTCAAGTAGGCCTAAAAAGACTGCCAGTGAACCGACCCGTCATGGCTGTGTGCCTTTGAAGTAGGCCTAAAAAGACTGCCAGTCAACCGACCCGTCATGGCCGTATGCCACTCCGACTCACACTCGTCACTGCCCTGCTGAACTGATTAGTCAAGAGTTGGGTGACACTGACAGGCGAATTGTGTTATCTTGACTGGACGACAGATGAGCTATGACGTTATGAGCACCGAGTGCGCTATTAAATATCTTCTATAGAAAGCAGACACTCTCAGTATCATGGTGTGCTGATATTATAACACACTAGCAAGTACCCGTGGCGACCGGCGACCGGCGATAGTGAGCGATTCAACCGAGGATGGAATTCCCGGCCCTGGTGGAATAGGTGCACCGAATGGGGTGCAGTAGGGAGAATTTAGAAAGCAATCGAACAACACTGCTAAAAAAGTAA
The DNA here is from genome assembly GCA_002633025.1 of Notospermus geniculatus. Taxonomy (NCBI): domain Eukaryota; kingdom Metazoa; phylum Nemertea; class Pilidiophora; order Heteronemertea; family Lineidae; genus Notospermus; species Notospermus geniculatus. The sequence continues at coordinate 46,797 of NMRB01002779.1, forward strand.
AATTGCGACCACAACAAAGTCCTCTTCACAAATTCACAAATTCAACCGCACGGGCGTTGCATCAGGATATGGTATCCTCTATTAGCGAGGTTGCGCACTTTTCACTTCAACTACGAGAATGAATTGCAGTCGGCTGTAGACATCCTTGATAAAAACGACTTGATAGACGTTTGCAAATCGTAGAATGCCATAACTTTGTGGCAGAATTATTTTGACCTGTAACTGGAAGTGCAGATACATCGCAAATATTATAGTCGTGTTTCAAGTCGTAACGAATTGGCTTACGACTTCAACCACTTCAATATTCATTATTTATCCGCACTTCCCATTTATAAAGCCAAATTTTTCTGCCTTCAATTTATGGTGTTTGACGAATTAAAAACTTCTATCAAATCGTTGTTATCAAGGATGTCCATAGCGGACTGCAATTCATTCTCGTAGTTGAAGCCGGAGTCGGAGTCGGAAATGTGCGCAACCTCGCTATTGTCATGCCGAATTTCGAGACAAAACAAAACTGCCAAGTGTGACTTTATTGAGCCGACTTCCCGCATTATTATATAGATAGCTCTACACTGTAAAGCCTCGCTTATGTCGCCTTTGCGTTCAGTCAGAACTAGTTGGCAACTGATAATCGGCGCATAGCTGGAACTAATTAGTCACAACTACTAGGTGACATAAGCTCTCGGGCGTCAGAGAGTAACTAGTTGCCAACTAGTTGCCGACTAAAAATATCCATATCCTGAAAGTCGCACATGTTCAACTTCAGCGACTAGTTGACAACTGTATCCTGCTTATCATAGTCGACATAAGCGCGCCCACGATAGCGAGGAACCGGTATACTGAGAAGACAGCCAATGAAAGTCGCTTTATATTGCACGTGACCTGAGAGGGAATTGCGAAATCGAACATGGCTGAGAAGTGGAGTGAAGCTGCCGAAGACAAACTGATCGAATTATGGCAAGAACGGCCTTCACTATATGACAATACTCAGAAAGGTTATTCCAACAAAATCAAGAAGAATTCTGATTACGAGGAAATCGCCTTTGCACTGGAGAAACCAGGTAAATTAGGGCGTTTTTACAAATGGTTCGTTCATTTATTCACAGAGTGAAAATTTACATCTCATTACAAAACATGAGGTGCTATTCTGAATCCTGTGGATACATTGAAGAATCTTCAGAAATGAGAATATACATTTGGTAGCAAACTATGTTCTTGCACTGGTATCTGATGAACAATGTGTTCTTTTTGCATTGTTTATCCGCACGGTTTCGTACTGTTCTTTACTGAAAAATAGGTTGTTACAATGGAATCTGATGGTGCAGTGGATACTTTTGCGACCTGACACCTGTTACCTTCCGATTCTGAAATATACCATCATTGCCACGAAATTTCTGACTGAACAAACTTTGGCTCGTCTGACTGTAGGCCTCTCAGAAAAAAACCAACATACTACATCATGTATGTTTTGTACTTTGCAGTTGCAGCAGTAATAAACCACATAAAAAATTTGCGAACCCAATTCTCAAGATTGATAAAATGTCCAGCATCAGGGAGTGAAAGAAAACGACGAACAGCAAGGCAGGAATGGATAATCCGGCAATTGGACTTTCTTCGGCCGTTCTTGAAAGCAAGGGAGTCATCCACATCGGCTACT
>NMRB01002779.1:64575-75356 GCA_002633025.1 Notospermus geniculatus
CAAGACAACTAAATGTACCATGGCAGTATATTCTTACAATACTTTCAGTTAAAATAAATTAGCTCTAAAGCCCAGGTCCCACTGTGGCGACTTAGATGGGTGAATCCCCGTGAACTGGTACATGTGCTCACCCCTTTGGACATAATAGTGTAATGACAGAGAGAGGTATATACATGGACCAGTTCACGGGGATTCGCCCGCCTAAGTCGCCACAGTATGACAGGGGCTTTACACATGTATTTACGTAATTTTAATTGAAATGATGAAGTCATGATCGAGTTGATGCGAAGATGGATATTTTGTTTAACCACATCCATATAATTTTGTTTTCCAGTGTCGACGATCTTTTCGATATTGCCGAGGATTCGAAGAACAAAGCCTTCATGACCTCGAAGTCAAAGGTGTGGTGGAGAGTAATAAGGGTTTTCACCAGTTCGTGCGACCTCGACTTGAAGTATTTTCCTTTCGATTGGCAACGTTGCAGGATATTCTTTTCATCTTCCACCGGTTTTACCGAGGTGATGAAATTCACGGCAAATGAGACGGTCGACCTCGAATTTTATACGCCGAACGCAGAATGGACTTTGAAGAATGCGACTGCAACTATCTCAGAAATACCCGTATATTCGATGGCCGGTAGTGAAGGGTACACACCAAATATGAGTGTGTATAAGGTGTCCTTGATCCTCCAGCGCAGAAGCCAGTATTACTGGATACACATTCTAGTTCCCTGCATCTGCATCTCTGCTCTTGTTTGTTTCGTTTTTGTGATGCCTCCGGATGCTGGCGAGAAGATATCGTTCAGTGTGACCATCCTCCTCGCCTTCACAGTCTACCAACTCCTCATTGCCAATTCCTTACCAAGAGGATCAGAATCTGTCTCACTCATGTGTAAGTGTAGCTCCGGGGTTCTTTTAGCCGTTTTCTGCCCTGACAGCACGTCCCCCCCCCGCCTTGGTCATGTTGGTATGTACACCAAAGTGGTTACTAAGTGGCGCATGTCAACTCGTTACCTTGGTATGACAAGTAAGAATGGTGCTTGATGTCCATTGCCGTATAGATCAGTTCAACATGGCGATTTCTTGGAAACCCGCACATGCGCAGTAGCCGTTTTCTTGGTCAACACGGAAGCCGGTGTGTTTTCATTGGTTTCAACGAAGGATTCCGGCAATCGGCGGCATTTCTGGTGGTTGTCTTCGATATTTCTACAGGGAAGCCCTTAACTTCGCTGCGAAAGGGTCTGGTACAAGTTGAGGAAAGGAAAAGTCACTGGTTTTCCCGCTATATCACCAAAGCGTGCGAGAGGTTGAGTGAAGACTGGAGTGAATTTGCGATCTATGGCCATGTGCATCGCCATTCCTGTCCATGTGGAGACCGAACCTGGGCGAGTTTTTCTGTATATCGCACCGATTTTCATGTTGGTAACGATTTTTAGTACCGCCTGGTGATTATATCGAGGACTCACATACGTATAAACACAAAGCTGGGCAAAAACCAAACAGAAAACGGCAAAATTGTGCAACCCACCGGCAATCCTTCTTGAAAGCCATTAAAACATTGACTTCCGTCTTGGACCAATGAAAACGGCAAACTGTGCATGCGCGAATTATCCATGCTATGACCTAATTACGAAGTTTGAATTCATCTATTCATGCAAAAAAGAGGGTCAGGTTTAAACACATTAGGCCTATTTGATTTTACTGGTTCATTGAATGTGTGGGCTGTTGCACAAATGGCAGACAAATGTGACCTGTGGCGCAAGCATCTCAGCAACGATGATCACAGAGGCAGATCACAAAGGCACAAATTTTTCCACGCTCTATGAGATATAGGCTACACATGCTGGAGTGTTAGCTCTAAGTCACGACAATGAGAGGGAACCCCTCGCAGTGTCACTTGCCATCGATTTATGTGGGTGGTATGCAGCCTATACCTATATGGCAAGCCGTTTGTACATTAATGACAAAAACTAGGATTTTGTCTCATAAACTGAGTTTTTGTTGACAAAAACTCAGTTTTTGTCACAGAATCTAAGATTTTGTCCCTAAAACTATCATTTTGTCGACAAAAACTCAGTTTATGTCAAAATGCTAGTTATTTTATACAAAAACTATGTTTTTGAAGCAAAAACCATGATTTTGTTCATAAACTGAGTTTTTGTCGACAAAATCCTAGATTATGTCAAAAACCCAGTTTTTGTCGGACAAAATGGTAGTTTTAGGGACAAAATCTTAGATTTTGTGACAAAAACTGAGTTTTTGTTAACAAAAACTCAGTTTATGAGACAAAAACTCAGTTTATGAGACAAAATCCTAGTTTTTGTCATTAATGTACAAACGGCTGTGACAAAAACCCAGTTTATGTCAAAAACTTAGTTTTTGTCCACAAAATTGTGATTTTGTCTCATAAACTTTGATTATGACAAAAACTCAGTTTTTGTTCAGAATAACTAGACTTAAGTCTAGATGCGCAGTTGTCATTTTGCGCATCTCATATTTTGTCAAAAACTTAGTTTTTGTTATAAACTTTGGTTATGACAAAAACTCAATTTTTGTTCAGAATAACTAGACTTAAGTCTAGATGCGCAGTTGTCATTTTGCGCATCTCATATTTTGAACTATCATTTTGTCATAAACACGGTTTTTGGGTACAAAATGCAATTTGAGTCAAAATTCACTTTTTGGAGACAAAAACTGGGTTTTTGACATAATCTAGGATTTTGTCGACAAAAACTCAGTTTATGAACAAAATCATGGTTTTTGCTTCAAAAACATAGTTTTTGTATAAAATAACTAGCATTTTGACATAAACTGAGTTTTTGTCGACAAAATGATAGTTTTAGGGACAAAATCTTAGATTCTGTGACAAAAACTGAGTTTTTGTTAACAAAAACCCAGTTTATGAGACAAAAACTCAGTTTATGAGACAAAATCCTAGTTTTTGTCATTAATGTACAAACGGCTTGCCATATACCTATAGGATTACCATTTTTTTGTTTTTCAGCTGCCTTTTTAACGATTCTCGTCGTGCTGTCTGCACTTTCAGTCGTATTCAGTATCGTTGTTCTAAACATCTACCATCGTGATCCACGTATCCCCTTACCTGGCTGCTTCAGGATGGTCATGTTCTATGCAGTTGCAAAGCTTGTCTGGAAGAAGGTTCCGGACCGGATGAGATTGAAGACAAACCGCGTTGGAGCACACAGTGGAGAAAAGAACGCTGCCGAAGTCAACGTCATTTCTGACGTAAAAGACCCGGATGTCGTTAAAACAATTGCGGCAAATTATGAGGACTGCGAAGCAAATGAGTGGAAACTCGCTGCGGAAATATTAGACCGGTTTTTATTGGGCTTATACACTATCATAACAGTTTGTGTAAACGTGATAGTGTTATTGATACTGCCTTGTTCTGCCGAAGAGCACTTAAAGAAGACGAGTACAAACTGAATGCGGCAGGAATGAGTCGTTGAGGAACCGGAGGAACTAACGTCACGACGCGGCGCTGTGAGCAGTGCGACCGAAGTTTCTTTTTTCTAACGTTATTTCCATTTATTTCTGGCGTGAAAATCATCCTTTCGTTTCGGTCACCTGGCATTAAAATTTACACCATCTTGTAGCAGATGAAAATGTCTGCAATTTTGCAATGCTTTTTTCCTTAAAATGAAGACATAGATGACGATTTTGGCAACGTCTTTATCTCATTTTTTCTGTAGAAAATGTACAGCGGATTTTTTCATGACGTCGCGTCAACACATAAAACGACGTCAATGACGTCGTTTCGGTCGCACTGCTCGCAGCGCCGACCTGTCGGGATTTCCGGCACGCGGGTTCCTCATTCCTGATAGCATGCCTCAGTTTACGAACCGTGCGATAACTAGCCTAACATTTTGTCTCAGGTTTGGATCCAGTGGGGGGGGGGGCGTACGCCCCCCTCCCCCTATTTTTGGCAGAGCAATGATTTTTTACAAGAAAAATTCAATCACAAAAAAATTCGAGTATTTTGCTCTCATATGCCGGGAAAATGCATCTAAAAGCACTTAAATTGTCAAATTTTTCTTGCGATGGCCCCAGACCCCCTTTTGGCTTCGCGCTTTGGGTACTCGCCACCTCCGTCGAGCTACGCCCCCCCCCCCCTTTCTGTCAACCCTGGATCCGACCCTGTGTCACCCAGTCCGTAGACCGAATCTATAGTGTTGGATGAGAGGTTGAATGGGCTGTTGTTACCCTGATTCTAACATTTACGTTATTATTCGGTTACCACGGGGGAGATTTGTTTTTTATTCGTGCAACAAAAGAGGTTGAAGCCATTACTCTGGACTGGTATAAATGAAAGCATTACCAATGTCGATCCATCAATCGGACATGGCATATCGATTATAAAATGACGCTATGATCGTTTTGATAACGTTGTACCAATCTGTAATGTTCTGATGGGGTTGGCAGGCAACATTTCACAAGACAAAAATGTGCTGGCGGATGGGGCCACACACAATCAGTTAGACATGTTAGATGATGATGACGGGGGAAGCGAAAAAAATCATTTGAATGACTTATGGCCTGTACACACGATCCAACATGTTGGTCCAACTTTTTCGTCAAACATACCCCCGCCACACACGATCAATCATGTTCATCAAACATTCTTACAAAAATGGCTGCCAGGTATACAGGATGATGTCATAAAATTCAATCCCCACTGACAATAATAGACAGACTACTAAAAACTAGCAGTGAATGACTGGGCTTGATAGGGTCAATCACGCAACAAAAATCCTGCTCCGCTACACACGATGAAATTTCCAAGTTTGATCAAACAAAAATAGGACGAAACCTATTCTGCAAAATCATGTTGGATGGAATTTATTCCATCCAATTTTCCCGTCACACACGATCAAACTTGTTGGTCCAATTTTTTTTGTCTAATTTTTGTTGAGCGTGTGTATTGGCCATTATTTTCAATCCATTTTCCTAAATATACTGTTGTGATATATCATAGTTTGTAAGAGGGATTGCGGCTGCTATTCAGTTGGTGACCCATGCTCCATTTCAACGAAAACCTGGATACAAGGTGTCCAAGAAGAGCATTCGTCTGGTGGCAGTGTAAATTTTGATATCGCATCGTAAACAGATGAGATATCGTAAACACAAAACACACATAAGTGCATGTATTTTCCTTCATTTCTAAAGCACGCACCCATCACAACAAATAATCAATGTAATCATTGTCGAACATTTGATTGTATATCGTCATGATTATATACACCTTTCCAATAAAGATGGCCGCCGCCTCGTTTTCAATCTCGTGACGTCATACGGTGGTATGACCCAGTTCCCAATTGCATTTCCAGGAAAGAACATGAAGTCTGACACATTCTCTTGCGATGTGTGTCACTTGATCCTTTGTTTAGGAGAAGCCTATGTCAAATTTGTATGAAAGTATGTATGCTTGAATCGGAAAACTTATGTTTGATGCTATTTATGCAGTCATGTGAGCTGTGGAGTGTACAATGTCGGAAAACCCAGAANTTATTTTTATTTTGCAGTGACAACTGTGATGTCAGTGTGAGTGACCTACTCTGGGACAATGAGATCCCAGATGAGCTGCTCCTATGCCAAAAAAACAGTAACAGTACCAGTACCAATACCAGCAGGCAAATGAGTTTTGCTCCTGTCTTCACCCTCGGTGCCCTCTAGCGCCGAGCTGGCGTATTACCCGTCATTCGTCATTTCGCCTGCGTCGAGGACGGTCGAACTGCTCCCGCGAAGTCCCCGCTGTGAGTTGCCGCATTGCCGAGTTTTCGTTTTATGCCGTTGTGAGCTAATGTTGCTAGCGGCAGCCCTTGCGAGCTTTATGCTGGGGGTAAAAGTAAATGCAGTTGTGAGCTAATATTGCTAGCTGCAGCCCTTGCGAGCTTTATGCTGGGGGTAAAAAGTGAATGCCGTTGTGAGCTTTGCTAGCGGCAGCCCTTGCGAGCTTTATGCTGGGGGTAAAAGTAAATGCAGTTGTGAGCTAATATTGCTAGCTGCAGCCCTTGCGAGCTTTATGCTGGGGGTAAAAGTGAATGCCGTTGTGAGCTTTGCTAGCGGCAGCCCTTGCGAGCTTTATGCTGGGGGTAAAAGTAAATGCAGTTGTGAGCTAATATTGCTAGCTGCAGCCCTTGCGGGCATTATATGCTGGGGGTAGAAGTATATTCCGTTGTGAGCTAATACCGCTAGCGGCAGCCCTTGCGAGCATGGTGCTGAGGGCCGGAGAATGAGGCCATGAGTTAATGTCGTTTGGCGCAGGCCTGTGTGGGCATAGCATGGATATTCACATAGATATTAAGAGCTATTTATTTGGAGAGGTTTCAGAGGTCTTCGTAGGTTATGTTGTTTGCCAGATATGCAATGAGTGGGGTTTGTATACAGTGAACCGAATAAGGGAGTCTATACGTTGTGTGTTCTGAGTTTCCACGGGCAAGGCTATTGTGTTCAGTGTGGTATAATATAAAGGTAGAAAGCTGTAGTTCATGTGTGTATAGAACGATACGTTTATTATACTGAATGAAGATTGATTTTCTTGTTGCGATAAGAGTATTAAGGTTGAATAGGCTTATTGCGCAAATCGCTTGTAAGAGGTAATGAGGCATTTCCTCAATAGCCGCTTTGCGGGGCGGTAGGTTTGAAAGGTGATTGTTACAGTTGGACGAAGGAGGTTCAAGTCGTTCGGCCCCCACCCGGGTACGCCTGGCCTAGTGGAGCTATCTCTCCACGTGGGTGGTGGGTTGACCTCTTGTCCTTCCAAATTTGTATGCATTAAAAGCAAGAATTCTAGTGAAGATTGGTTTCGGATTTTCATACAGGATATTGAATTTAAAGTACCAGACGGGGAGTTTAAAGTGTCCCAAGATCGGCAAATACGGAAGAGGTTAAGATATGTTTGGAAGGGCAAGGGGTTCGACCCTCCACCCTCGTAAGTCCAGATTTTGAGGATAGCGAAATTGTCTATGCGTAGAGCGTGGTTGTAAATGTAATTGTGGTTTTCTCAGGTTCTAAGTGAATCTCTTTGCAGTGATATTGTTTCGAGTAATGTTCATTTCCTGCCCGGAGAGTTTTGGGAGTTTTGGGAGTGTTGGGAGTATTGGGAGTATTGGGGGGGAAGATCCGGAGGTCGGCCGGGAATTGTGGCAGAATCCGATGAGCCGCATTGACAGGTATGGTAATAATTGCTCCATCTCTCCCAGTACTCCCAAAGCGAGGAGAGAGAGGACACCGAGGATGTGGGTACACCCTCGGTGCCCTCTAGCGCCGAGCTGGCGTATTACCCGTCATTCGTCATTTCGCCGGCGGCGGAGGCGACGGCAGAATGGGTCCCGCTGAAGAACGCGGGTTATCCCCTTATGATGTGCGACAGCCTGGGATGGAAGCGGAGGAAAGGTACCATGGTTTTACCCACCCCACCCACCCTCGGGGTCCATCCTTCTCGCTTATCCATGGGGTAATAATTGCTCCATCTCTCCCAGTACTCCCAAAGCGAGGAGAGAGAGGACACCGAGGATGTGGGTACAACAACTGCTCAGGGAATATCACCATCAACTTTCACTAACTTGTCTGTCATAACTCTACATAAATCAGTCAGTAGATGTGGCTCAAGGAACTTCTAGTCATTACAGTTTCTAGTCATTACAATTTCTAGTCAATAGATGAAAATAAGCAAGAAGTCAGTCTCCAGAATTCACAAATTTTCGACCCCAACAAGGGTCTTTTTCAAGTGGAACTTTACAATCTGAAACTCTAGGAAAGACTCTCTTTCCTAGACTTTCAGATTGTAAAGTTCCACTTGAAAAAGACCCCGGTTGGGGTCGAAAATTTGTGAATTCTGGAGATTGACTTCTTGCTTATTTTCATTTTTGTGTGTCAATTTTGTGCTATTCTGTATCTAGTCAATAGATGATATCACTCCAAAAGAGTGCAGCACCTGACTGGTCTAGCGTTATGACGTCCCCCACGTCATTTCATGATGTCTTGAGATGAAACGAAAAAAAATCAAATTGTTTCACGACGTCATGATCGCTGAAACTACTGGATTTTTTTCGAGTTGTGTCATGGCGTTCAGAAATGACATGCGGGATGTCATGACGCTTGACCCGTCAGGTGCTGCACTTTTTTGGGGTGATAGTCTTTAAAATGTTTGTCTTTAAAATGTTCACTGTGTTGTATTTGAATACTACAAATAAATTTATGTTTAACAGCAATGTTTTATGACAATTGTTTTTTGTATTTTAGCATAGTTTAGGCCTAGTGTTCACTATGAAGCATACAAGCTGGATAAATTCGCCGAGAAATCACCTGTGTGGCAGTCTTTTCATTTTTACCTCCTGTCCACCTCGATCATTCCAGTCCAACTGATTAAATTTCAGACCTGCCCGCACTCAGTTGGTGTGGTTGTGAACTGACCGATGCCCTCGCCATCTGACGACATTTTGATTAACCACCGTTCAGTACGGCTAAACTCGCAAAGCCCGTGGAGTAAACCACATCAGCACTGTTGCACTCAAAAAATGTCATCAGGGTTGAAGTATGATAAAATAAATATTTCACGTCAAGCCATAAAATATTCGAAATTATTTGTCGGATAAAAAAATTATTTCCCTCGGCTTCGCCTCGGGAAATAATTTTTTTATCCGACAAATAATTTCGAATATTTTATGGCTTGACGTGAAATATTTATATATTATTTTCTGAGAATTTAATTTGTTTACTATAATTTTCCAAACCTGAACGAAAAATCAGTCCTGAATAAATTCCACTTCGTCGGAGAGCCGAACCGGGCGCTTGCAGAAGCTCACCATTGAAGGCGCTTTTGACGTCATACCTCATTACCTCCTGATTCATAAGTTGAGAGCTATGGGTTAGGAAATTCCATTGTTAGCTTGTTGTCATCATAATCTTTCCAACAGGAAGTTAAGAGTAAAAGTCAACAATTCTTTTTCAGATTGGTCAAAACCAGAGGAAGTTAACAGTGGGGTTCCGCAGGGGTCTATACTCGGGCCACTTCTCTTCTTGCTCTATGTGAACGATCTGGCTGACGTAGTTCTAAACTGTACACTTTACTTGTATGCTGATGATTGTGCCCTCTTTTTACCTGTTGATCGTAATCAAAATGTGGATGCCTCAAATGAGCTCCTTCAGAGTGACTTGAATCGCTTGAATCGCTTGAATGTTTGGTCAAACATCTGGAAGTTAAACTTTAAGAGTAGTAAGAACAAGGAAGTCCTATTCAAATCGCCTCTCACACCTGACATACCTCTTCCTCATCTACGTCTCAACAACGAGTTAATACCTAAGGGCAATTCTCACAAACATCTTGGGATCATTTTGGATTCGTCCCTTAACTTCCACCAGCATATCGACGACATAAATCGCAAGTGTAATAATAAACTGAACCCACTAGCATCCCTATATAGTCCACTGTGTGAAATCGAAACATATTGAACAAATGTATATATGTCTTTTATTCTTCCTCATTTGGAATATGGCTCCTTGTTGTTTCTCGTTTCTGCTAGCCAATGGGGAATACCTTGCGAAACTTGACCGTATCCATTACAAAGGAACACTATTTGTCAGTGGATGTTTGCGGGGAACTAGCTCTGCAAAAGTATTAAAAAGTCTTGGGTGGCTTAATAGTCTTAGTGACCGGAGGGAGTCCAAACTCTTACTTTTAATGTACGATAACGTGAACAACAATGTGCCTTCATACATTTTGGACCTCTTTAATCTCTATAGGAACCCCGTACATGACAATCGGCTTCGTCAGCGTAGGGCCTTCATATTACCACCCCGTATGTCACACACTTTGCGACGTTCTGCTGTCCCTCGGTCAATTCAATTATGGGATTCCCTTCCAGCAAATGTCAAGGCATCTTTTTCCAGAAATTCATTCAAATACCGAACGCGTCAGCATGTTGGGGGTCCTATATACAAATTTTCGACAACTAAACTAAAACTACCCCGCTGTGTGGAAATCACCTTGAATAGGGCGAGGTGCGACCTCCTCTATAAAAGCCACTTTTATGCGCATAATTTTACGAATACGCCCGATCCACGGTGCCAATGTGGTTTCCGCTCCCAGTCTGCTAGTCACGTTCTGTTTTATTGTCCACTTTTGGCCGTCCAACGACTTGACTTCCTGAATGATATCAAATCTATCCCGAATCACGACACCACTGTTTTAACTTCATCCAGTCTCATAGACCGTATTTACCTTTTGATTCATTGTGGCCCTCCCTTCCCAGATCAGATGAATAAGCTTATTACATCAAAAACTGCTACTCCTCTTGATAAAGCGAAGACCATACTCACCAATGCTACATAATGATTATTCTCTTTTATCTCCTTCTTACATGTCAACACCGACTCTGACCGCCCTCGCCATGCATTTCCGCTCTTATCTCTGGGGTAGCTGCCACGAACCCTACATTGTATTTCTGTTTTGTATGTCATTTATCTGTTATTGCCTTGTTTGGTGCGGTGACGGTGGATACTCAGTGTTGAATAGGTGTTTACCAGTTCCTCTGGGTGTCTACCGTTGTCCGTTCTTACCTCGCTATACACCTTTCCAATAAAGATGGCCGCCGCCTCGTTTTCAATCTCGTGACGTCATACGGTGGTATGACCCAGTTTCCCAATTGCATTTCCAGGAAAGAACATGAAGTCTGACACATTCTCTTGCGATGTGTGTCACTTGATACTTTGTTTACGAGAAGCCTATGTCAAATTTGTGTCAAAGTATGTATGCTTGAA
>NMRB01002780.1:0-11910 GCA_002633025.1 Notospermus geniculatus
TGAGAACCTCTACCGTAGGTGATATCAGACTATAAACATTTCATTCACATTATCTCCCCAGTTTCTCCAGAAACCATCCCAGGGAACGGAAAGAGCAACCCCTCATTAGCACACACTAATTCTCACCTGCCCGATCTGAATGTTGCGGAGGGTACTCCTCCCTGGTTGACAATGCTCCCCTCTCCCTCTCACACTACTGCTCAATTCACTGTCTACGTTTTCATTTCTTTTCATTTTTTCTCGGGGAAGGCTTTCCGTGTTTGAGAATTCGTTTGATGTTGCAATGTGAGAAGGGATTTAGTTTCCTGTTTTTGTCAGTGAGGCACAGATACGCGACGATTTACCTCTATACCTGCCCTGTCGTCGCCACTCGTACGTCGTTTTGTCGCTTGCCCAGAATGTATTACTTTCAAATACATCGTATGTTCATTTTCGTTCCAGAGATGAAGACCCTCTTATCTGAAGAATCGTGTGACAAGTCTCCGATGAAACATCATGTCCTGTACAATGTTGACAATCAATGCTAACGACGGATTGGTTTATGGGCAGATTGCACCGGTCAGAGGAGTAGTCTGATGTACATTTGTACTTAAGTTATTTCTGCTATCTAACCCTGGGAATTCATTGATACCAGGGTTAGGGTCGGTGTTCCGCTATTGCCGTCTCCATCAGACCCGTCTCCAAACTATCCCTACATGTACTTCTACCACCGGGGTTACACAGACAGAGGTGTTGACGTTTTGACACAAATGAAATAAATAAAGGGAGAAAACCCATGTTGCCTACTTCAGGCAACATGGGTGAATATTTTAGAATAGGTGTTTAGATTATGTGAGCTGCCATCTTCATCAATTCGCCATCCCCCATATTAGGCTTTCGTCACGCTCCTCGTCATACACTCGCACGCAAAGTTCGTGTGAGTGGATGAAGAGGAGTGAAGTGAAAACCCCTGCTGTGATCGAGATGATGTCAATTCGCTGATTTCCGATAGGCGGGTGTTGGTGATCTGCTCTCTGTACATTTATATTGTTGTAGGCCAGTTATACGGCACTAGACTGTATTATCATAGACAGGGAGAGGTGGCCTATCAGGGTACCGTACCGATAAGTCCAGTGTTCGTCATATATTCTTAAGGTTGAGGACAACACTGGTTCTGCATAAGAAAATCAAAAGACGAAGCAGAATATATTTTTGTTGTAAGCGACATTGATGTTTCGTGCGTTTTATTTTCGCAGAATATGGCGTCTTTGTCACGTGACACGTCTGTATGTTGCACTAACAATAATTCCCATCTTATTGTGAGAGATTAATCATGATTTTCTTGGGTTGAGGGGGAGTATTATATCATTGTTGTTTTAATATAAACTCAAGTAAAAGTTAGTAGACGTTGTGTTTGTGTTTTTAAGAATGTGATATTCGATACTCGCGCATATTTAAATCATTGGTGTGTAATGTTATATTAACAGCAGATATTTTAGTCCCAAAATGACAAGTCCCCATGATTCTTTAAAGCCTCGCTGTATTGAATTTAACGTCCTCCGACATTAGTGTACCGGTAGTGTAAGATACACGTAGTATGCTCCATCTGATTACTGGTACGTTTAGAGCTCTGCCTGAAGTTTTTTTCGATGTGCGCTGAAAACCAGGTCATCAGGCAAGCATTTTGGGCACCTTCACGAGGCTATGAGACCTTTACCTGCACTCTCCCAACAGTTTGAAAATCGGATAAAATCATAAATAAAATTCAATACAGTGGAGCTTTAAGTGTATACAACATCGTGCGGGACAAACCCGATCATGTAGATTCCCTTTGTGTAGTTTAACCGTCAGTTTCACTGACTATCAAAGAGTGTTGTAGCGTGTGTCCGTCAGTATTCCATCGCTCCATTTCCTGTAAGAGTAGAGGACACTCCTTCCAGGGGACCTTCTTTACTCTTACACCGGGTTAGGGGACCATAGGTTCGAGTTACCTCGTTACAAGTTGACGTGGGTACGAGTTGTCCTGTGATACGTGTTATAAATCCACCCCTGGTCATTTTGTTTTTAATCTTGTATGCTATCAAAATTAATGTAGGCCTACATGTATTTTAATTCAAATAAATGAAGAAATTTAAAAACATTGTGATTTATTAATTTTTTCTGAAATTCGATGATTTTGCTCTCATAAGCCAGGAAAATGCATCCAAAGCACTTAATTAAATTTTCTGGGGGAAGACCCCCAGACCCCCCCCCCCATTTGCGCTTCGCGCTTTGCCGGTGTTCGCCGTCTCCGTTGACCTACGGCCCTTTCTCTCAATCCTTAATCCGGCCCTGGCACTGGCCTACCCCATATACGGAAGAGGATAGGTCTCAAGGCGAAGTTGTCAGTCATGGTAAAGTGACTTGCCCAAGGCCAACGATTCATCTGTCAAATTGTGACGTGGTTGAAGACAAAAACGAGTGAAATGGGATTCTAAACAAGTGCAATTGTCTGTTGGCGTATAACTCGCGAAGATCAGTATAAAATAAAAATGGTGTTTAATGCAAGGGACTAGCACAGGAGGTTAGCTCAACCGAGGATGACCCCTACGGTATATAAATAGTCCTATTTATATACCGTAGGGGCCATCCTCGGTTGAGCCAACCTCCTGTGGGGACTAGTTACCAGCCCGCCTCAGCGATGATGCCCAGAATCCGTATTTTAGCACAACCCATTCCAAGATGGCCGCCGACGACGACTATGAAGTTTTGTGCACAATAAAAGTGAACGGTTCGAATGGAATCCCTGTAACAAAATACAGGTCGAAGCGTTCAGGCCTTACAATCTGTCTAGCACAAGTAGATGGACCCATTGTCAATGGCTACTTTTGTCTGGGTTCGTATATATTCACAATATTTCGCACCAGATTTCGGCCGGCAAGTGGCTCATCGGCATGCCAGGAGGCGGCGCCACGTGGTCGTCAAAGCGCGTGGCGGACAATTTGTTTGTAAAGTGCAGGATAGGCCTAATGTAGGCCTATGCCCGTCGGTGGGATCAGGGGCTTCGCTGGCCTGGACCGTCTCGCTGTCTGTGGAGATCCACCGTGTGCAGAACCGACAATAAATCATGTAAATAGGCCTAAGCGTAGATGGTTTGCTTACGTATGCGTAGATAGATATGCTAGGCCTAGTATCGACAATTCCCTTTTTGCTCGGAGCAAAATAGGAATTGTTGGTACTGGTGTGTCAATCATGACGTCAACATATTGTTCGGACACATTCGAGATAGATCGGAGATTTCCGAGGAAAATGAGAATTGTTGCCTCAAGTACATCAAGCGTGACGTCAATAATGGTTCGGAAACATTCGGGAGAGATCGGACATTTCCGAGCAAAATGAGAATTGTTGTTTTTAATGTAGTAAGCATGGCGTCAACATACTTAACAGCGCATGCGTACAAGAGGCACAGCGCTAGTTTCAACATTTGACAATAGATGGCAGCAGACGACTTGTCAATCTCCACACAGGCGTACAAACTCTCCAGACTAGCGCAACATCACTGGTTACGACGTTGTTGGGTTCTGAACACAGAGGTTCTTCTGGGAGGCGGTCCTGGTTAGCGAGGCAAGCTGGTGGAGGGTGTGGGTTGTCGGTGGTAGTTTGTTAATTTTACATGCTATTGTAACTTTGCGATGGCTTTATCATCCTGTAATGTTGGCTTTTCTGTTGTCAACAGCACGAAAAATCGTAGGCCTAAGTGTTCAAGAATGATGATCACGTCTCAGGTCCCAAGGACCTGACACGTGATCACGTCTCAGGTCCCAAGGACCTGACACGTGATCACGTCTCGGGTCCCTTGTTGTTGTTGTCGTTCCGTCGTAAACTGAACCATTTGACGTGTATTCGCCGCCAATCGTCCATCCTCATGCCCAACAAGGTCGTTAAGGCCCCATGTCCTTGCCAAGCCCAGGGAGGGCAGGTTTCTAACCCCTGCCTTTTAGAAGAGGGGCCTTCTGGTTGACACCTGCCCCCACCAGCGGCAAAGGCAATGTGGACCTTCAGTAATCAGTGGCATGGCTTCAGAGGCTGATTCCGCAACATAACAGCTGACACCTCAGATATTTTGTACCATCTGTGTATTGTATATCTCTTTCTAGCTACAGAGGCCCATGATGATGATGGACTTCCCCATACATTGGAACATCTGGTATTTATGGGGAGCGAGGAGTATCCATACAAGGTTTGTCACTGTAAAAAGAATTTTAAAAGATCTACTTCTTTGCACCATGGCTGTTAGTAAGCATGATTCAGAGGGGCAAATCCCTGCACATTGAAAACATGTTTTTCATCCAGATTTTTGCTGAAAAAAGACAAAAAGTGCAGTTTTCGATGTCACAACTAAATCGACCTGACATCTCATTTCATTCAGGGTGTCCTTGACCTCCTTGCCAACCGCTGTCTCGCCTCGGGGACGAATGCCTGGACAGATACAGACCATACCTGCTACACCATGACAAATGCTGGTAGTGAGGGCTTCCTCAGACTGATGCCAATCTATCTCGATCACGTTTTGTATCCTACTCTAACGGTGAGTTTTGGAGGGGAAGTTCGGCCTTCTAAACTCAGGCGAGTCAGTCTTGTTTCAATTCTCCTGGTCTTAATCACTTCCATCAGTGAGCGAAATTCCTGGTACTGAGGTGTACAGTATTGGCTGACCAAGTCCCAAGTTTATCATACGTGCACCGGTCACCCATCCACGTAGTGATCGCCCGGGGTGAACGCGCTCTCCGTTGCTTAACTTCTAGCTGCGAGGAGGCCAACACCCCAGCCACTAGACCATAAAGGAAATCCTCCATGGCCTGTGGGTTAAGCCATGCCATATTGTAGCTGCAAGGGGTTCAAAGCAGCATCTCCCCCTTTGGACAGAGGTGACTGGTCCTCGAGTCACTTAGCGCCACTCTTTGTCTCAGTGGCGAACTAAAGGCAATCCTCCATGGCCGGCGGGTTAAGCCGTGCCATAGAGTAGCTGCAAGGGGTTCAAAACACCAAGTAACTCTATGCCTATGGGCAACAGATGTTAACTCTGCTTACTCATGGCACTTCATACAGAATGCACTCTAGTGCAGGATTTAGCCCCAGCTTCACATTTATTTGTAAAAATATTTTTAAGGAATCTGGCTACATCACTGAGGTACACCATATCAATGGAGAAGGCGACAACGCGGGCGTGGTTTACTGTGAGATGCAGGCACGTGAAAATAGCGGCGAGAGTCGGACATATCTGAACATGTTGAGAAACATGTACCCAGGGCATTGTGGGTACAAGTCGGAGACCGGCGGCATGTTGGAGGAACTGAGGACAAGTACGTCACATGAAAAGGTAAAAGACGTTTTGTGAAATGATTACTCGGGTAAAAAATGCAGGAGGAAACTTGAGCTGTGACCAAAATGAAGTTGCAAGGAAAGGTGACATCTGTTTTGTGAAAAACTGGTCCAAATGGAAGCAGAAAGTCCTCCACACAAGATCCTTCCACTCGAATGACCTCCACACAAGAGATCCTTCCACTCGAATGACCTCCACACAAGAGATCCTTCCACTCGAATGACCTCCACACAAGAGATCCTTCCACTCAAAATGACAGATACATGTACATTTAGGCCCACACGGAGGAAAATGGTGATGTTGAACCGACTGATCTGATTTCATTGTTTTCGTCCCGTTAGGTCTGCAGTTACCATCGAGAGTTTTATCGCCCTGAGAACCTCTGTATGGTCATCACGGGACAGGTGAAGGCTGAGGACGTGTTTGAAGCACTCAAACCTTTCGAAGACAAGATTGAGAAAAAGGTAGGAGAGGCATTATTCCTACATGCTACCAATGGGAGCCTTTCCTGCCGTTAGAGGCTGGCTGCCTGTTAGCAGTCCTAGATTTAGTAGAACGTCACAAAATTTGACATCACAGGCGTAAGTCATGGCATCTGCATCATTATGGATGATGTTGTGGCGTGCATTTCTTCTCTGTGACATCAAATTTCATGACGTTATAGGACCGCTAACTAGTGGTGGCCTCTAACGGCAGGAAAGTCTCCCATTATTCAAATGCTGTTTGAGTGAGGACTGGCAGGGTGATGGATAACCCTGAAATCAGCTTGTGTTTTTGGTGTGTGTAAGTGAGATGAGCCAGTTTTACATATTTTCTTCTCAGGGTGAGAGACCACCTCACGTCCGACCATGGACCAGCGTCGTCCCTCCCTTAGACTCGAGCGTGGAGAAATATGTCCATTATCCATCTGACGACGAAGATCACGGCATCGTTATCGCAGCATGGAGAGGCCCGATGGCGAGGGATCAGTTTAAGATGACGGCATTGATGGTCCTCATGGAATATCTGACCGACACCGCCATTTCTCCATTGCAACGTGACTTTGTGGAGCTGGAGGAACCATACTGTAGTAAGGTAGGTCAACCATCTTGCTTCCAGTTGCAACTGGTCGACCGCCGGTCACCTGATTGAGGAAAAAGAAGTCTGCACAGACCATTTTGCTGATCAATTTTACTCCAACTGGCTTCCGGAAAGCAGATTAATTTGTTATTATCTGTTTTCAGGTTCGATATTCCATCATAGAGAACAGTGAATCCTGTGTTTACATTTACTTCGAGAACGTGCCTAAACCAAAGCTCAATCAAATTAAAGACAGGTAAGTTGAAAAGATTTTGTTGGCGTCATTCTAGACTTAAATATAGCAAGGTTTTGGGGTGAGGGGCTCGATTTGAATCAGGGCCTGTCGTCAACCAGTGAAGGGTTTCAACATTACCTTGGTCCAAGGAGTGAAGACAGTACCTTGGCCCAAGGAATGAGGACAGCTCAATCATCTGCAGCAGCCTAAGCCCATTTCTTCCAAGGCATTGAATTGATGAAACCAAACCTAGCCCTGTTTATTGGCCTCTTATTAGCTCCTGATCTCCGTCGACATCTTTTCAGACTGATGAACCTGCTGAAATCAATATCAGATAAGAAAGAAGAAATTGACATGAAGCGCATGGGTCATGTGATTCACCGACGAATACTGGAGTCTTATGACCATGTAAGTAGATGTAGATGGAAACTTAAAGATACCATTGGGACTGACATATGCCGGCCTGAAGTGGGAGGTGTCCTGATTACAGAGGCTAAAGTGAATGGATTTTACCAATTTCAGACTGTAGTTTGGTGTCCTTGATAGACTGCTCTCCTACTCACAGAGGTGTCCACCGTGGGATGCTCCACTAGGCTGTATTCAAGTCATTGCCTTGAGGAGGTGACAGCTAGGCCTACAGATTCTAGTGTTCATAGATTCTCCTTCGTCATATTTCTGATATTTTGATCTTTTATTCATCAGTTCCGTCTGGTTTCCTTTGCAGCTGGAAACTCAACCTCACGACACGTTTGCTTTCATCTGCATTGGAGACTTCTTATACGGAGACTCAAAGGAGGACGTAAGTGTTGAAACTGAGCTGCAGATAATTACGGGTATTAGTCGTAAGACTGGCATTCAAAATGTCAAGAGATTAGATGATTGTATGATAGAGTTTCCAGTTTTGAAGATGGGGATTTGTCCTAATGATTAAGGCGTGCTGCCCCTGAATGCTGGCAATTGAAGCCTTATGCGATGGTCCGTGGGTTCGAGTCCGGTAGCAATCTAGAAACCTGTTATTATTTCATGCCCATAGAGTTTCAAGTAATGTAGTGAACCAAGTACCCGTAAGTCTCAATTGAACTAGGCCTATTAGAATCTCTTCTGAATTAGTTGCTTTAAGAAGTTCTTATATTCTGTTTCTTCTCCCAGTTTACAGAGCGGTTCAGCCAAATAGAAAGTTTCCGAAAACTACGAAAGAAAACTGTCGAGTATTGGTTGGAGATGGTGGAGGAGTATTTCATTGGAAAACCTTACGTGACAGTAAGTGATTAATCTCTGATGCTTCATCTTGATGAGAATGTTGTTGTTGATGTGCAAACCATTCATCAAGTGTCAAGGACAATTCTGTTGTTTGAATTTGTTAATTATGTATCAGTAATGTTATTCCAGGCCTTTCCGTTTGACGGGCGCTAAAGTGTGCATGTGCCTCGCAAACAATAGAACTTCTGTTGTTTGCGAGGCACATGCACATTTTAGCGCCCGTCAAACGGAAAGGCCTGCTATTCTGGGAAATTGTTGCAGGAGAGCAATATCACAGTTATTAATTTCCTAGGAATTTCCAGTCAGTGATGACCACTGAAAATGAATAAAAGATTGCAGCTCTATAAGAGAAATGAACTGCATATCTTTTACTGTCACATATTTCCATGGCTAAGAGATGAGTCAGTGCCCCGGCCATAATATGGTATTTCATTCGCGGCTCTTCAGTCTGTCACATGGGACAGTAAGCCTTGGTGCCTTGTATCTTGTGTCTTTGCCAGAACAAGTAAAAGACCCCATCCAAGTGAGGAACATGAGTAGCTTGAGATGGCCTCCTCTGTACTTACCAGGACCAATAATGCTATAGCATCAGCCCTGACGGAAAAATGAAATAGAAATACGCCTATTAAGTTAGTGCAGAAAGCCCTTGAGAATGGTCT
Organism: Notospermus geniculatus; assembly: GCA_002633025.1. Lineage (NCBI taxonomy): Eukaryota > Metazoa > Nemertea > Pilidiophora > Heteronemertea > Lineidae > Notospermus > Notospermus geniculatus. The sequence goes on from NMRB01002780.1 coordinate 8,555, forward strand.
AAACGTGTTTACAAGGTGTTATGGCAGACTTCTGAGTTTTGTACGAACTTTTCGTTTTCCCTGAACCAATGAAAGGTACCATAATCAGAGAAAGAATTTCATAAAAATGTCCAATTTCAGATAATCGGCAACCCAAGTGTGAAATTGATGGAGGAGATGGGGCAGACAGAGAAAGACCGGGTTGCCAAACAACAAGAGAAGCTCGGCCCTAAGGGTTTAGAAGAGAATGAGGAGAAATTGAAAAAGGCTACAGAGGAGAACGAGGTATGTGGACAGCCAAGGAAAGACATTTGTGGGGCGGTCTAGGAAAATCTGTCGGATGTCGCTGAATGATCAACAAGGATTTCACATGGATTTCCAATTATGCCATAAGATGCTATGTTAAAAAATCAGTGACGGATAGACTCAGGCAATAACCACAGTGATAGTTTTGATAATAACTCTGATTCCTCTTAACATGTAGGTGGAGCCACCAGAGGACGTGATCACCAGCGTCGAGGTGCCCAGTGTCTCCTGTATCCAGTTCCATCCAGTACAACCTTCCAGTAACCACGACAAAACGACGGCTAACACGAATAAGAAGTTCCCATTGGTGGCGCTACCAGTTAGGTTTCAACTTGATGATGTACGGACAAATTTCATCCAGGTAAGATGAGCCGGGAACGTAGCTCAGGTGGCAGAGGTGTTCTGCTGATGGTGGAGCGTCAATTGTAACCCGATCCAGCAAAAGTACACGCTTGTCGCAACCGATAAAAAGGTTAACGGTACAACACGAGCTGAAATGTACCCGGTACGTCTCTGCAGGTTGACAATAGTAGTGGACAGCAGTTATGGAGTATGAACCGACCCTATCACTTCAAAATCCAAATTTCTCTTATGGTTCTGTGATTTTTTGCAGATGACTGTCCTATTCAACTGCTGTACCATACCTCAGGAACTTCGCCTCTATCTACCGTTATTTCTGGAAGTTATTCTTGAGTCGCCGATCATGAGGAACGGAGGTGAGACATTTCTGAAATGAAGCACAACTTTCAGTAGAACTCAGATGAGCTGCTCATTCAGCGCTACAATCTGAGCATTTTTGACCGGTACCCATTTATACACCTGGGTGGAGAGAGGCCAGTGAGGCAAAGAGACTTGCCCAAAGTCTCACGCCCAGTGGGATTCGAACCCGGGACCCTCTGACCGCTAGTTGGAGGCCCGAACCACTACACCACCGTGGCTCCCTCTAATCTTTTCATTTTTGCGTTCCAGTCCTGGTCAGTCACGAGGACGTGATTGCCGAGTTGGCTGCCGACACCCTATTGATCCAATCAGGAATGGGCGTGTTCGGTCATCGATTCAGCTGCGGCGATTTCGCGCAAGCCGCTTATATCAATCTCAAGGTCAGTATGCCTAGATCAGTCTTTACCATCTCGCTTGTGCTAGTCTACAATCATAATGCATGTTGTTAAAACTGCACTCTGTCAGTTACTTCTGTCATTTATTTGAAAGCAGGTTTGCATTTTGCAATAGCATGCCGCCCAGGTACTATTTTCAAAGCAAAGTTCAGACAAATATTACGAATCATACACGGATTTCTGAGTGTCGATTCGGACAAACAACATGGAGTTGACCGGGCTGACGTCATTTGGGTGGTTTGCTATTGAAGTAAAACGGTTTAGTTTTTGTGTTCTTTAAAGATCCGCGAAGTTGAACTGAACCTGAGACCACTGACCACTATTTTAACTAGAACCATACATTTTTTTTGGCCACCAGGCCCCTGGTTATTGCCGAATGGAGACAGGAGATAAAGGAGACTTTGAACAAATCGCTTCTCTTCAGCTGAAGGTAGAAAGTCTCTGCTATTTCTTTACATTTGTTTGCTGGCTTTAAGCCTTACCCTTTCACCGCCAGGGCCAATTTGTCACAAATGAAAGTATATAAACACCTTGAAAGGCACAGAATCCTGTCACATAGGTATTCATTGGAAAGCTCTCAGTGAGTACTTTTCAATGAATACCTATGTGACAGGTTTCTGTGGGATTTTAGGATTTGATCGTTTGATACATTTTCATTGAATGGCCACTGGCACCATCCTAAGGAAATCAGGTCTTCCTACGTCACGGCCCACAAAGTGGATGCGAGTTGTGGATGCAAGTATAGGAACAATCCTAAAGAGACCTGATTACTTCAGGATGGCTGGCACTGAAAGGGTCATGTCTGGTCATATGCATTGGTGGTGGTTAACCTCACATTTGTATTAAAGCGAATCGACAGTCGCTTTGTAAACAGAAGGATGATGTTTGTAAACATTGCCCTCACAGCCAATCAGAATGCAGGAAATGAGTGTTTGTAAACAAAGATTCGTCCCCTTTTGCATTCAAATTTTTTGGCTGACACTTCGCTTAAACATACATTTAAAAACTTCAATTGAAGTCACCCTGATTCTAACAAATGTATGTATGTATGTAGCAAATTTATTTATTATGAACATAATGAACCGGTGGTTTGAACTCGAGTTTACCGTCACACCCTTTTCAAGTTACAAACTCGTTCAAAGGTGCTTTACATACACAGGCAAAAGTGTCCGCTATAAATCCTATATAAAACCGATACAGAATCCCTAGCTTTAAAGGCCTGAGCAATCCAGAGCAAACTCATCTTCCTGGGAAGTATTACTGTCTGGCTGTTACAAAGCGCACATGACTAGACATTCACACAAACCCTCTGTGCCATCTGGGTACCATATGTGACCCCCTCCAGCAAAAGCAGGCACTTGTCGCAGGTGATCATCATTGGTCATCAGTTTACTCAACTATTATCACTGTTGTCCTCTACTATTGTCAACCTGCAGAGACGTACATTTCAGCTCTTGTGTTGTAAGGCCATTTACCCTTTCCTCAGTTGCGATTTGCGCCTACTTTTGCTAGATCCGGTCACATAACATAAACTCGTCAGGGAATTTCCCTTCAGTGCTGAAAGGGTTGAACCCTGTTCAACTAGTTTTTGGAGCTGTGGCTGTGTTGACTGGACGATATTGTCTATCCTTGTGTTCCTCTGGTCAAAATACATCATTTTTAGCTCACTGGGGTGAGCTATTACGATGGTGCAGCGTCCGTCGTCGTCGTCGTCGTCCGTCGTCGTTGTCCGTTAGCAGGGCACGTTTCGTAACCGCTGGAGCTAATGATCTGAAACTTGGTACATATATACCCCTAGGTCAGATGACCCACGACACCAAGTTTCGGTCCGATTCGACTCTCAGTTTGGCCACCAGGTGGCGGAAACCAAAAACACAAAAAGTACAATAACTCCTGAACTAATGACTAGATCATCTTCAAATTTTTATCATAGGTGTAGCTAATAAGGATACATAA
>NMRB01002780.1:12310-47016 GCA_002633025.1 Notospermus geniculatus
ATGTGAAGTTGCAGCCCGATCGGACATCTAATATGGCCGCCAGGTGGCATAACCCAAAAATCATCAAAGTCTTTTCTGGGAATGACTTGACCCAGATTGCTCATAACTGATATGTACCTCCCTCTGTCATTAGACTATTATGTCCAACCCAGTGAGCACATGGTCCATGGACCATTTCATTTGATACATGTATTATTTTGCCTCATCACAGGTGGAAAAGGAGAAATATGAGAAGGGTGTTCAGTGGCTTCATGAGCTCATGTATCAAGTACAGTTCACGGAAGACAGGGTCAAAATCATCAGTACAAAGATGGCGAATGATGTTTCCCGCTTGAAGAGGAACGGTGGGATGGTGGTGAAGACGATGTTAGCTGGATTAAACTTTAACAAGAGTGAGTAATCATTGGGAGTCAAAGTATTTGTATTTGATTTTTCCATCAGAGCCGAAGCCATATCGTTATTGGCCCAGGCATGCCAGGTAAGTACGGACAAGGCCATCTCAAGCTTCTCATGTTCCTTACTTGGATGGGTCTTTACTTGCCTTTGCAAAGGACAAGGTACAAGGCACCACGGCTTACTGTCCCGTACAATATTTGAAGTGCCATAGGAAGTACCGGTAACCTGAAAGATTACTGTCAAATTCCCTGACAGTTAACAGAGGCGTGACACAAGTTGGCAGTTTTTAAGTTCTGTCCTATGGTGATAAACCATGTAATCTCAATTGTATCTTTCTTCTATGTCCAAAATGTAGAGCAGAAAAAGCGACACACAAAATGACAGGCACTTTCTAGCAGAGATCTCAGAAGTGAATGAAGATGTCTACCAGAAAGTACCTGAGGAAGACCCCGGTTGGGGTTGAAAATCTGCAAGATTTGGAGACAACTTTACTTCTACTGTTATCTTTTTTCTCTCTCAGAGAGTAACCAGTGGGCCGCCAACATGATGAGGCAGCAGAAATTCCTGACCAAACTACTGGAGGATGTGGAGAAGGACCCCAAGGAGGTGAGTCATGTGATGGAAGGATCTCCATCAAAAACTGGTACCAGTACAATGGAACCTTTAGCATGGTTGGTCAGACAGGAGGAACACGTGTAACTTCAAACGGGTTCACCTACCCCCAGTTTCGGAGGTTACAAAAGCATCCCTGCCCTGTTCGGGAGCCCTAGGTGCCTCCTGCCACTTTCTGAAGGTTTGCATTCAATCCAATTTGAAGGAGTTTATGAAGACCCCCTGCCCAATTCAGGAGGTTGCGAATGAATACATCTCTGCCCTGTTCAGGAGGTTATGAATGCATTTCTGCCCTGTTCAGGAGGTTCTGAATGCTCCCTTCCCTGTTTGGGAGGGTGGGGGTAAATGCACCTGCATCATTCAGAGGGTCATGGACCTGCCCATTGTTCATCAGGAGGGTAAGTTATGTATCTCTTACTTATCATCATTCAGGTTCTCAACAACTTGAAAAGTCTGAGTGAAGTTCTTGGCAAACCCTCCAACTTCACGGTCCACATGGCAGCAGATGTGGAAAAGTTATCATTGGATACGACACCTCAAGCACCATGGAGACAGTTCCTGCCAAAAGGGGTCGAAAAACCCTCGGGAGATGCAGAGTAAGGACTCGATTTCATGTGCCCTTAGGCCCAGCATCCATAGTCTGTTCCCTTGTGGCATGTTCCCTTGTTCCGTGGACCCGAGCCGTTAGGACAATGAGACCTGGCCTTGTGTCCTATGGGAACGGCCGGTAAGCAAATCAAAGGTCCATTCTCTCTGCAATGCATCACAAGGTCGCAAGTGAACAGGGAACAAGGAAACATGCCACAAGGGAACAGCCTATGGATACACGGCCTTACGGCCCCAGTCTGCCAAATGAGTGCCAAAACCACGCAAGTCCAGAAGTCCAGGACTTGCGTGGTTTTAGCACTATGTCCCATTGGACCATCGCCGCATTTTTCAAACTGGTTAATTTCCAGCACCTGAAGCTAAATCCAGGGTTGGCCGATTTGCATAATGGAATACAACCTTTCTACTGATTAATGTTAATATGGAATGTCTTTTTCTCCAGGACAGCAGTCGTCCCTTCATATGAACTCTACGACAGCACATCAGACCTTCACGGCTTGATCTGTGGCGTTGGAAGTGTGGAATCCAACTATCTGACCCAGAGCGTCCCGTGTGTGAAGTCATACGAAGACCCTGACCTCCCTGCGATAATGGTCTACATTCAGTATCTGACCCAACTCGAGGGACCCATGTGGAGGCAGATCCGTGGTCTTGGTTTATCATATCACTACAGTATCAGCGTACAGCCCGAGTCTGGCCTACTTTTCTTTGTGCTCTACAAGTCTTCACAGCTGGTGGCGGCCTACAAACAAGCCAAGGAAATCATTGTAAGCTTAATTATGCTGAAGGGGTGAATGTCATCCACTCTGAATCCTAACCCCTGGCCCCTATCCCACAACCCTTGATACCTGGCCTCCTACCCCTGACCCCTAAAGCCTACTCCTAATCCTAACCCTCACAGGCAGCGGTTACCCTAGATACTGGGTAGGGGCATGCGCGTGCACTTTTTAGCGCACCTTAAATGGAAAGGCCTGATAAGCCATGGCCTCCATGTCAGTATGGATGACGTTGTGGCAAGCAGTCACTTATTCAGTGCTGCGTAACACGTTTATTTCAGGATGGGTACCTCTCCCATCAGACACCGTTCACCGAGGTTGAACTCGAGACGTCAAAGAGTAGCTTGATATTTGAGATCATTGAAAGAGAGACGACCGTATCTGATGCCTCCGTGCAATCTCTACTTTCCTACTTCAGAGGAGTACACAAGGACTATAATAGGTTGGTAACACAGCGGCCACTTTTGATTCTTTGGCTCAATTCATACTTCCTGCTGACTGTTTTGCAGAAGAGAAAATGCTTTGTTATTTCTCGCAACACTCCAGGAAGTTAATTCTACAACCGTTTCAACACGGTCTTTTAACAAGTTGCCAGAAATAGGAACATTAGCATCTTGTTGAAAGGTGTTAAAAGACTCAGTGGGAGGTGTTGAAAGGGGGTTACATGCTTCAATACCTTTCAACTTTCAACAGCTTTCAACAAGTTGAATCGTGTAAACCCAAAACCCTGTGAAAACCGCACTGGTCACCGCAAACCACGGCGGAGTCCGCTGTTGTGAAAACGGGGCATTATACCCAATTTTGCCCCCTCATATAGAAGGTTATTTTGTGTTTTTGCAGGGAATTATTACAGAAAGTCTCCGCAGTGACGCTAGAAGACTTGGAGATGGTCGGAGCCAAGTATTTCCTCACCTTGTTTGATCCTTCAAAGTCTAACATAGCCATCTGCTGTCATCCAAACAAGGTGACAGAGATCAAGGAGGGCTTCAAAACTGAGTAAGTGGCGTAGAGATCCGACTTCTGGTTGGGCATCAGGGACTGAAGCGGTCCTGGCACTGGGTTGGGGGAAGAAGCAGCAGCTTCCCTTCCAGGTGTGGATCATCATCTTTTCTGATTTTGACTGGAAATTCCAACGAAATTACTGATTGTGATATTGCTGTCGTGTAACAATTTCCTTAAATAGCGTACTGACGGTTGAATCTTGCTAAAAAATATATTATTTTGAGATTCCGGTTCTAGATTGTTCTGGAATTTGTTTAGTTTGACCTACCGGTACTACAGGTAACATAGCTTTTGTCTCACAGTTTCCTGAGGTCAAACTTCATCCTGTTCAAACACCATTTTATACTCATTTCATAGAAAGTTGTGAAATACCAAGTTTGTTTCTTTACAGGTTTGGCCGAGAGCTGAAGGTCCTGGAGTCGTTAGATCAAGGTTTACTCGTCGAGATGTAAGACACAAAACATGGATCATGAAACTATTCTTGGGATTCTTAACTATTTAGGCGCCAAGTTTTTCTAATTTTTCAGCACTTTCAATGCCAGTGATAATTTCAATTAAAAGGGACCAACAGGCAGCTTGCTCATAGCCATGTTGATGTGCTAATTACACCGGTTGGTTGGCATGAGAATCGAACTCAGACATGTATTGGAAGTAAACTGCTCTAAACATCAACATTTGAGCCGAAATCTGTCGGTGTCAATGGGGTTGTAGCCATTTTGTTTCTATCATTGGGGTGGCGCTGCGACGGTATCCACTTTTCCACTGTGACGTTGTACGGAACGTCAGTGTCACGTCAGCGTTGTGGCTTCATGCTCGCACCTCGTATTGCCACGGAGATGACGTTGATACGGTTGCAGCAACATCTTACCGTGGAGAAGTGGCGATGTCCTCATTCCTAGCACCACTTGTGATAAAGTGACCGCGCTGATATAAGGCTTAAAGCCAGCTGCCTATCAGGTCTTCTTAAGCTGACAAACCATCAGTTTCTTAAATTTCACAGAAACTCAGTCATATGTAGGTGCCTATTGAAAAATCACTCACTCAGCAGCTTCAAACAAAACAGTTGACTCCATGACTGGCTTCAGTTACATTTCAAGCTGTTTTAACCCTTAGAGCGCCGGGTTTGTTCAACTTTTCATTCCCGCGTGACCGGGCTTTTTTTCGAAAAAATTTTTTTCCGAAAAAAGAAAAAAAATTGCAAAAAATGCATGTGTTTTGAAATTTACATCTGATCTTCTACAACCCCAAGCGATATGACTGGTATTCATAAAAGTTTGNGCTAATGATAATTTCAATTAAAAGGGACCAACAGGCAGCTTGCTCATAGCCATGTTGATGTGCTCATTACACCGACTGGTTGGCATGAGAATCTAACTCAGACATGTATTCCAAGTAAACTGCACCAAACATCAACGTTTGAGCCGAAATCTGTCGGTGTCAATGGGGTTGTAGCCATTTTGTTTCTATCATCGGGGTGGCGCTGCGACGGTATCCACTTGTCCACTGTGACGTTGTACGGAACGTCAGTGTCACGTCAGCGTGTGGCTTCATGCTCGCACCTCGTATTGCCACGGAGATGACGTTGATACGGTTGCAGCAACATCTTACCGTGGAGAAGTGGCGATGTCCTCATTCCTAGCACCACTTGTGATAAAGTGACCGCGCTGATATAAGGCTTAAAGCCAGCTGCCTATCAGGTCTTCTTAAGCTGACAAACCATCAGTTTCTTAAATTTCACAGAAACTCAGTCATATGTAGGTGCCTATTGAAAAATCACTCACTCAGCAGCTTCAAACAAAACAGTTGACTCCATGACTGGCTTCAGTTACATTTCAAGCTGTTTTAACCCTTAGAGCGCCGGGTTTGTTCAACTTTTCATTCCCGCGTGACCGGGCTTTTTTTCGAAAAAATTTTTTTCCGAAAAAAGAAAAAAAATTGCAAAAAATGCATGTGTTTTGAAATTTACATCTGATCTTCTACAACCCCAAGCGATATGACTGGTATTCATAAAAGTTTGCAGATGCTTTTACTTAATATTTGTACAGCGAGGTACAATGTAAATGTACTACAAAACATGAAGTAAAAGCATTTGCTACAGTATGATTATTTTCAGCCCATGTACATGTAACAAATTGTAGCAAAAATCGGCAAAAAACTTGTGAATCATTTTAATTTGATCAAATGTTAATGTGCATTCACATTTCGGACATTTTAATTTGTTCCAGTGAGTCACAAGGGTGATTACATCCGCCATTTCTGGTGACTGATCAGTCGCCGCCAGGTACAGGGTTCCTGAGGGTCTTGAAAAACATTGAAACTCTTTGAATTTAAAAGTGTTATTACCCCAACCTACGAAGTTGTTTGAGTATTAGAGCAATTTCAACGAATAGTTGGAACTATTTGACATCATGCCGTGGGTGCCAGCCTCGGTGTGATTCGCCTCGGTGTGACAACTACAAACTCGCTTGCAAATTGCCAAATGTCGTCTTTGAAAAAAGTGGACTTTGAAAAAGATTCCGACTTTGAAAAAAGAGGTCGCCTTTGAAAAAGATGTCAACTTTGAAAGCGAAGTCGACTTGGAAATAGTCGACTTTGAAAAAAGATATCGACTTTGAAAAAGTTGTCGACTTTGAAAATATTCTTGACTTTGAAAAAACGGCGTGCCATACTCTTCACCCTTGACATTTTGCCTCCTCAATTCCACTCGCAGCGGCTTTTGTCATTTTATCACGCTCAGCCCCACTGCTGTCATCAAAAATATTTCAGTACAACATATTTCACCCAAAAACATATTCAACGTTAAAGCGAATCGATAGCGGATTTTGTTTACATTTGGCTGGTGTTTGTAAACACAAAATTCAGCCAATCAAAATGCACGAAAATTTCTTTGTTGACATTCTGGAGAAGTTTGTTTACATTTTTTCCTGGAAATTCGTCCCCTTTCAAATTCTATTTCTAAATCAATTTTTCGCTTTCGATTCGCTTTAAGCATACCTGTGTTCTTTATTACTTTATATAAAATCCTTCATTTTACAGCATAATTCGACAAAAAACAATAATTGTTTGTTACATGTAAAGCGAATCGACAGCGGATTTTGTTTACATTTGGTTGGCATTTGTAAACACAAAGTTCAGCCAATCAGAATGCACGAAAATTTCTTTATTGACATTCTGGATAAGTTTGTTTACATTTTTTCCCGAAAATTCGTCCCCTTTCAAATTCTATTTCTAAATCAATTTTTTTTCGATTTCGATTCGCTTTAAATTGTTCCAGCGGTTACAAAATGTGCCCTGCTAACGGACGACGACGGACGCTGCACCATGACAAAAACTCACAGGTGAGCTAAAAATGATCAAATCTAAAACAATTCCCCATGAGCGCATGCGATAACGCGAAAATATCACATTTTTTAAGACTTTTAAAAAATGCGCATTCTTAGCGTTTTAGGGTTATTTGCGTGCGCTCATGCGGAACCAATGGGAAAAAAATGATCAAATTTAAAATGGTTGCACACGCGAATAACCCCAAAACGCGAATATTCGCATTTTTTAAGACTTTAAAAAAATGCGAAGTTTTAGGGTTATTCGCGTGCGCTCATGCGGAACCAATGGGAAAAGGAAAAATGATCAAATTTAAAACGGTTCCGCATGAGCGCACGCAAATAACACCAAACACAGAAATATAGCATTTTTAAAGACTTTTTTAAAAATGCACAGTTTTGGGGTTATTCGCGTGCGCTCATGCGGAACCAATGGGAAAAGGAAAAAACGATCAAATTTAAAACGGTTCCGCATGAGCGCACGCGAATAACCCCAAACGCGAAAATATCGCATTTTTAAAGACTTTTTAAAAAATGCACAGTTTTGGGGTTATTCGCGTGCGCTCATGCGGAACCAGTGGGAAAAGAAAAAAATGATCAAATTTAAAACGGTNGAATCAAAACGTGAGCTAGAAAGAATTAAGAACAAGATGCGAATGAAAATGGCCAGAGAAGATGAATCAAAACGTTGCCAAGAAAGAACTAAAAACAAGGTGCAAATGAAAATAGCAAGACAAGATAAATCAAAACGTTGCGAAGAAAGAATTAAGAACAAGATGCGAATGAAAATGGCTAGAGAAGATGAATCAAAACGTTGTCAAGAAAAAACTAAGAACAAGGTGCAAATGAAAATAGCAAGACAAGATAAATCAAAACGTTGCCAAGAAAGAATTAAGAACAAGATGCGAATGAAAATGGCTAGAGAAGATGAATCAAAACGTTGCCAAGAAAGAACTAAGAACAAGATGCAAATGAAAACAGCTAGAAAAGATGAATCAAAACGTTGCCAAGAAAGAACTAAGAACAAGATGCAAATGAAAATAGCTAGACAAGATGAATCAAAACGTTGCCAAGAAAGAACTAAGAACAAGATCCAAATGAAAAGAGCTAGACAAGATGAATCAATACGTTGCCAAGAAAGAACTAAGAACAAGATGCAAATGAAAACAGCTAGACAAGATGAATCAAAACGCCAACAAGAAAAAATTAAAGATAAACTCTATCGACAGAAAACAAGGCAAATACAGTCCCGACTCTCTGTTGAAAAAACCGCTGATACTATGAGAAAAAAACGAAAGCGAGAAGAAAAAACATTCATAGAGCATGAAAACAGACAAAAAGCTACTAAACGTATGAAGAAATCTCATGACTCAAGTGTAACAACAAACAGTCGCTCTAATAATGATGACAGTAATATTTCTTTTTCTCAAAAAAGAAAATATGGCTCAACACTAAATGAAAATATCAATATATTTAGCAATTTAACTTCACATGGTCCTGTATTTGTTTGTGCATCTTGCCAGCAAACTTGGTTTGAACATTCAGTCACACCATCTGAAAAATGGCCGCACAATTTCAATTCTACATTTGTTAAAAATGTATTAACTGGAATGACTTCTGTAGATAATAAACAGTGGTTATGCAACACCTGCTTAGATTCCTTGAAATGCGGCAAAGTTCCCAAATTAGCTGTTGTCAATGGCATGGGATTCCCACCAAAACCACCAGAACTCAATCTTCATCAGCTTGAAGAACGATTGATTGCCTTGAGAATACCTTTTATGCAAATCAGACAGTTACCACGAGGTTCACAGTTGTCTTTGAAAGGATCGGTTGTGAATGTACCAACAGATGTCCAAACGACAGTTAATTCTCTACCAAGAACAGTTGATGAAACTGCCACAATTCCTATTAAGCTTAAGAGAAAGTTATCCTACACTCATGCTGTGACAACAGAAAATGTCAGACCTGTAGCAATCATTACTGCACTTCATTATTTGATCAATCATAGTAAACTTTATCAGGATGCAAATATTACAGTGAACAATAGGTGCGTTCACACTGAAATCGATTTGAAGCCGATTTCCGCAAAACGTTCTACGGAAAACGGTGCGAGTGTGACCCACCCGTTTTCACACCGTTATCAAATCGATTCAGAGACGCGCCACACTCAATTCGCATTAAAAATGTGCCATCTGTGAGCTCCCGTCTCAACCAAGGCAGGGCGGATCAAGATCATGTACGAAAGGAGGAAAGGATGAGATTTGTCGTGCTTCAAGGCTTTCAATTAGGTTCTGCACTGTTCTGCAGTCCTGTTGTAACCACCACGTGTTTGCAGCAATTCTTAGATCGGGATGTTGCGCCGTCCATGTTGGCCAACTGTTCATAAATCTGCTCGTCTCGCCAGATGGAAAGTAATGCAAGCCTCTCTTTCCCGTTGCCAGCCGTGATCCAAACGGAGGAAAACCCGAAAAAATTGATGATATAGGACCACCGCCTAGTGATTTTTATCAGTGAAAACAGACCGCCAAACCGTAAGCACAGCAGAAGATGGCCACTGCGCCTGCGTAAAACGCATTCAGGGCGTCACACACAAATCGATACCGTTTTAACTGAACCGGTTTGGCTTAAATCGGTGTGAAAACGCATCAGTGCACCGTTTTCGTTAAAACGGTGTCAAATCGATTTAAAGGGTCTCTAGTGTGGCACCTTAAAACGATTTAACCTTTTAAATCGGTTTGAAACCGTTGTAAAAGCCTAGTGTGAACGCACCTTATGATTGGCAACAGAGTTTCCCACCTGAAATCGAAGAGGAAAGTGAAAATAATGAACCTGAAGAGAGCAATGAACCTAATGATCAAGAAGATGATATTGATCACGTTGATCGTCTCATGGAAGAATTTACAAAAGAAATGAGAAACAGAATGATTGGCACAATGAATGACAATGCAACTGGCTNTTTTTTAAGACTTTTTAAAAAATGTACAGTTTTGGGGTTATTCACGTGCGCTCATGCGGAACCAATGGGAAAAGGAAAAAATGATATAATTTAAAACGGTTCCGCATGAGCGCACGCGAATAACCCCAAAACGCTAAAAATGCGCATTTTTTAAGCTTTTTCCGCTTGTGTTAAGAGAAAACAGAACACCAGAACTCTTTGAAAACAATAGACATATAAATTGTTTATTTGTGTAAACTTTACATCTGGAGTGATATGATCACGTACAAAAATTAAATGGAGGAACAAAGGACAAATTAATCCAATGAGAACAGTTGAATCATTTAACTAGAGACACCATCATTTCAGTTGGAGATCTCAACGCATTTCTGTGACTTCAAACATTAATTAAAACTCAGCATTTGAATTCAAAATGTTTGAATTAATCATGTTAATGTCTTGAACTCACAGAAATACGGTGAAATTTCCAAGTTTATTCAGATGAAAGCAAAAATGTTGACAAATCCAGAGGACATGGTCCCCCTTCTTCAAAATATTCTCATACTACTGATCACAAATCTAACATCTCGTATGAATATACATGTAAATATAATTTACAGAGGGTACAGAATGATAGGGTGCCCAATAAACAGCTGTATTCACTAAAATGAAATCAGAACTTGCTAAATTCCATTCATCAGGTGGCGCTGCGATCGATGAGACCGAAGTTTCTTTTTTCAACGTGATTTCAAGTCATTTCCATTAACTTCTGGCGTGAAAATAAATAAATCCAATTTTTTCGGTCGCATGATATTAAAATTTACACCATCTTGTCGCGGATGAAAATTTCTGCAATTTCTTTTCTTTTTTTCTTAAAATAAAGAGGTACATGTAAGATGGCGATAACGGCAACGTCTTTATCTTATTTTTTCCTGTAGAAAAATGTACAGCAGATTTTTTCATGACGCAACGTCGGCACATAAAACGACGTCAATGACGTTGGTTCGGTCTCATCGATCGCTGCGCCGACCTGTCGGGATAAACGGCATGCCGGTTCCTCATTGCTGCACTTATCAGGCCTAAAGTTCAGTGAATAATGCACATAAGTATTCTCCATGTGTATATGCAACAGTAAATGCTTTTAAAGGGAGACATGTGAAAAATACCGGTATTGCCTGGCAGGCACAAGTTGTCTTTGTTTTGATTAGCACACAGCGCCATCTGTTAATACGAGGTGACACTACGCTACGTGTTCTCAACTCACTGTTGTATAGCGTAGTGTCACCGCGTATTGACAGACGGCGCTGTGAGCTAATCAAAACAAAGACAACTTGTGCCCGCCGGGCAATATTTAAGGAATGAAAGTTAAATGTACAGGTACACTAGCGACTCTCAGTAGGCCAAGTTTTATGAGGTTTAATCCCTTATCATGATTCTTCAAATAGACGACAATACAGAAGCCATTTAGTGACCAACAAGGAGGAATTGCTAATGCCCGCTGTACACGATCAAATTTTTCTTCCAATTTTCTGAATATGCTCAATGAAGGCCTACATGTACATGCGGGTTTACACAGTCATTGAAGCCCAACAGGCCCGGAATCTGAATTTCCAAAAAATTGGATGAAAAATTTGATCGTGTACAGCGGGCATTAGGGAAATCACCAGGTAATAAATAACAATGGCCTATTTACTGATCGTGGATGTACCAGAACAGAGTACAAAACTGGTGACCAAAATGCATTGATAAACCCAGAATATTTGTGGTTTGTCACAACAGGAGACCAAGGGCCAAATTTACAAAGGGTGTTTATGGCTTCAACGCGTGTGTAAATTCATAGTTATTCTGGTTGAGGGCCTAGAAAAGCATTGTTTTGCTGTCTGTAATGCTTGGTCAGCAGTGCTTACTGGCAGGATAATCACCAGGGATCAAAGTTCATTTTCTGAAAAAGCAGATGATTTTGGTCGAACAGGCCAAAAAATCAAGTCGCACACAATACAAAATGCATTGGGGGTCCATCAAATTTTTCGGCCGCACGGAACAAAATCCAGGTCGCATTTTAGACCTGATGGTCATGAACTCTGAACCCTGATCACCCACAGTTAACTTTCCTGTCTCTAACTCCAGGAGGACAAAAGAAAAAAAGTTGCAAACATGCCATCTTGAGAGATTGACTGACAAATGCCTCACAATACCTAACGACCAATATGCTAGACAAACACCTCCTGGAGGCAGGCAATATGCTACACCTTCTATTGAAGGCGGGCAGTATGCTACGCCTCCTTTCGGAGGCGGGCAATATGCTACGCCTCCTACTGGAGGCGGGCATGTAACTTGAAAATCAGAGAGGAAGAGCTTGGGAGGGGAGGGGGATTTTTCCCTTTCTCTGTCATCTAACAAGTGTACTTTATTTATGAGCACAAGAAATATGCAATAGAAAGTCATGCCAAAAATACGGCCTCGGTGGAGCAACTGATGGCTCTTGATTTCATGACCAAATTTTGTTTAATGTCAAATGTGAGAAATTATTTCTTCTGCAGTTTGTCTAAGGCACTGGAACACTGTCGTGGGGCTATCCCATTAAACTTATCCGTGAGTCCGCCCTAAACCCAGAAGGCATGAGAAGTGTTTGGAGCCAACATCACGACGCTACCAACGCCATACACTCCGTGCACTCCGCGGCTATGAGCAACTTGTGCTGGGACCTGCTTGGTAGAAGCATTGGGAGTATCAGCAGATACACATGGATCTGTATTGTTTTTAACACAGTTCCATGTCCCAGTCCCTATCCAATTCCACCCCTCACCTGGTTTCCTCATTGGGGTCATGATTGATATACATGTGTAGCAACACATGTACATCAGGAGGGAGCTTTGAATGATGACTGAATGAGTTACTTCACCTACTCAAACCTCGCTGAAACTTCCAATGATGAAAGGCCGTTCTATTATATTTCCAATGCACCCCCCAAAAGGAGTTACATCAATATTGAAATATAATCGAAAGACCTGAACTCATCATTGCAAGCTTCCTCCTATATCAAGCCGATTTCACCAGGCTGCCTACCGTCTTAGGTATCCACTCTACGGCCCGAAAGAAAGTTTCTGACAATGCCCAGGCCTCTCTACAGACTAACTGACGCACCTGTAGCCAGGGAGAAGAAATTTTCCCACATTTGAACATTTTTAGCTTTCTCTCTGGATTAATGCTCAATCTCACTTTGCACTCGGCTGAGCTGAGCTGTCATATACCCGATGCTGGATAGGTTTTAAAAGAGGCTTCCTCCCTGTTTTCATAATGCCACAATATCACAGGGGCTTGCGGCATGTATAAATGTATGCAGGGGTGGTGGGTGTGTTTCAGAGACACATGGAACATATACCCAAATAATAACACTCCCACAAATCATGCACCTGTCTGCTGACATATCCCTCCAGCGGTGTGTGTTTACTGGGCAATGTGCTCCTTGGACCTCTGAGACTACTCGCCAACACTGCAATAATGATGTCAGGTAGTACTGTGGTACGAATACTGCATGTATATAAGGCCACACTTTCTTTTTTTTCTGTTCAATACATCACAGTAGGCCTACAGCATAGTTTATTCAACCTTGTCTAAAAGCAAGTGTGAAGCAGAATTTATGAAATACTCAAAGAGTCCAGGAAACTCATCCATTTGTATCAGTCCACTCTAGTTCATTTCAATTTTAACGCTTTCACAACTGATATACAACTTGAATAAGGAGAGAGAAAGTATCAAAATCTTCTGACCTATCAGACTGATTCATCCGAATGATTTCCTCATGACATTTCTGCTGATGTCATTATTAAAGAGAACTGGTCGCCGCGGCAGTCAAAAAGGACACTAAGAATAATTCCGTGGCCCACGAAATTCACAATTTCAAAATTAGAAATTGCATATTTTAGTGTAGGCCCTACATGTAAGGCTAGACTTGCTGTTGACCGTGTTCTAAATGCCATTTGAAGGCAGAAAGGTCACAACAGTTGTGCAAATATGCTCTTAGTAGACAATATTAATAAATTCTCAATTTGAGTAAAGTAATAGATTCAAGATGGCGGTGTTTGATTCTCTATTCTGACTCCTTGACTGGCACGACCAGTTCGCTTTAACTCTGACAGATGAACGATTTTGACAAAATTGGCTTACCCCAGCACACCCTGAAAGGGTTAAAATATCTATCCTCATAACAACTTCGGAATGATAAAAGTGACTCGGCAAAGTATAAAAATATTCCTCCCAATGACATCATCTGTGAACAAGAACCGATACAAAATACGGGCCGTTATGTAAATTTGGACCAAGTCATGTCGCCGATCAGCCATTGTTGAGACTCTGTGTTCGTGCATGGACCTGAAAAAAGAAGAGGAAAGATGAAAGGTAATCCAAGAAGACCACTGTCAAGTTTTGCCGTGTGAAGGAGGGCGTCCCCCCAAAGTCATTTGAGAAGTACGTCTGATAAAGGCGCCATTCCACGTGAGAATTTTCTCGCATAAAGTCGGCTCTCAATGGGCAACTCACCCATTGAAAACTTGGGCAGTCACTAGTGTCATTGGTCACAGTGCAAGTCCTATGGAACAGGGCTTCCACTAAACTATTTTTGAAGGGGCATTGCCCCCTTTCCAAATTTGGGGGGGGGGATTTTCATTTTTTCAGTGGGGATACAAAAATCACCAGTGACACTGAAGGTGCAGGATATGCCATAACTGGGTAGTGAGACCTCACCAAAACTCTGTAGTGAGACCTGGAAAGATTCTGACGTCACACCTGCATTGCAAATGGCGGCTTTACTTATAAAGATAGATTTTTTATTTCCTGAAAACGTGTGGGAATGGCCCGTTTTGGCTATTTTTTCTTGCGGGTGATACAAGAGTTTTGGCGGGAATCCCGCTGCTTAGCGGAAGCCCTGATGGAAGCCAACAATGGTGAATTGCCCATTGAGAGGCGACTTGCCATAACTTAAAAGGGTTCCAACTTACCATCACCAGGAGCATCCCTCTGCGTCGGTCCAGGCCGATCAAGACACTGATTACTATTTACATGTTTGATATGTAAAGTCTGAAACAGATAGGAGATTCATAAGACACAAGAGAAGTCTATATAATACTGTACTTGTAGCTCAATTCTCAAGTCAATATGTACTGGCCATGGAGACAATGCCTCAGCTCTTGTTTGACAATGGAAAGCCAGACACCACCATCAGCTGGGTGAATATGGTGGACAATATCAAGAATTCACTGAAAATTTACCAGTGCAATATCACACTTTCAACACAATGGGCCATATTTGTGACCCTCTACCACCAAACCAATTGGAAGTCGCTCTGAGGTTGGCAGGTACGGGCCGAATTATCTGTCAATTTCAGTATTGTCTGTCTGTTGTGAAGTGGCCTTCCTATAATACTGACAGGGCCAATGATTGGCTACGGCCCTGATGGAAATATATCATACACATACCCTGACCTACACTAAATACCTACCTATTGTGATATATGTCAGTAGTAAGTAACGGCTCCAACCATCCTTCTGTTGCCTCACAATGAGCATCTAAGAATGTTATCACGTTTCCTTTGGAAAGGGCAGCACCTGAAAAGGGCATAAAGTATTAAGTACTCTTCAGTCTACTGCAATATTCCTGATGTCAATCTAAGCCATTCTTGTGTGACTTTTGACAGGGTTGCCATCTCACTTGCAGTTCTCTCTCACAAGTCAGTAGACAGAGATGCCCTGACAATTCAAACTGGCGACTTGAGCGGAAATCAAACCACAGTGATGTCTCAGGAAATCGAACCACACGAAGTATTTTGAGATCCCAAACTTTGTTTTTTTTTTCACTTCACTTTACCTAATAATCTAACACGACATCCGACACATTTCCCTAGACCGCCTCACATATCTCGAGACTGGAGGGTTACAGCTGGGGACAGTCATGTGACCATGTCAATTCCTGTCAAACCCATCGCAGCGGTTGCTCAGAAACCACAATGACCAAAGTGAAGAATAAAGCCGGCGACAGATTGGTGCGTACGTGGCGCGTCCTGCAGGCGTTCTGCCAATCAGATTCTTCGGTAGGTGTTTCGGTCCGTGTTACCACCTCCCAGATTGGTTGAACGCTTTCAGACGTGCTGCTTACATGCCACTCTGTCACCACCTTAACACGAATAAGGATAAAGTGTTACTCACGTCAAAATGGGTAAAGTGGAAATTCGATGTACACTTTCACTGTGTCAGGATGAATCTTCATGATATATGACGTATGATGTATTAAAGGCAATTCGGGCAGTTGAACATCGGGGGGATCGCTACCATAAGATATCAAGACCAGTAACCATTGGATACGACATCATTCTGGAGAAGAAACAGAAATATGGACATTAAAGTTTGTATCATTGTGTTTAGATTTTAGAAAATCATTTTATTCAGTTTACAATGCTGAGTCTTCCGCCAAGGCTGCCGCCAGCATCAATCTGAAAATCCTAGTATCCAACCACGCCAACAGGAACAGATTTATAAAACTCAACACGCTCGCATCAGATGTGAACATCCGATGTTGTCTCTGAGAGATGATTCAAAAACAAGTGAGACGAAAAACAATTTAGGCGTAGAATCGACAGAAAATCGAAGTCAAAGAATTAAAAATAAAGCCGAACATTAATGGACGTATTCGAATCCTTGTTCTTGACAACACTCGTTCTGATCTAGTATTAGTTCATGTAGTTCTTGACTCAACTCCAGAATGGCACTCTCGAACGCCAAGAACGCAACTCAAGTCATGTCGGGCAAGGAACGCGTTCTTCTCAACCCTCTGCTGAGAATGGCGTCTTTCCCGACTTCAAAAGAGCCCCCTATGGGGGAGGGAGGTCTCTGGTACTTCAGGCAATCCTGAAGTAATATTGTAACCTCCAACATCCATGGTGTGCAGGGAATACTCGTCAATAGAGGCCTTGCAAATGACGTCACAAGCCACCATGCTGGGGGGGCACATGCTGCAGAGGCGCAGCGAAATGAGCTGTGCATGTCCCAATGACGTTACGTCAAACAATGGTGTGGCGCACTTCACGCAGGTCACGTCACACCCCTGTCTGCGCCCTGTGCCCTCCAGGATGGCCGCCAGGATAACGTCAAGTCGTCATTGCAAGGCCGGCCATCTTCAGCAGGTGGCCGCAAATTCAGCATTGGACATGTTGATGTTGTTGGAAAAAATATAGGCCGGAGTTAGGCAGGCCTATGTAATGTGTGTTCAACATGAATATGGCTGATTTTTTTCAATTAAAAGTTTTTTAAAGAAGTTAAAAGTTTTTGAAAATTGGACCTACATTTTTTACAGTACAATGTACAGGCGAATGTACAGGCACGGTGTATGTAGCGTGATTGTGTCCACTGCACTCACTCAGGTTGGAATATTCCAGCCTCCCAAAACTGGCCACACACACACTGCCAACTGCCAAAACCCGCCCCAGAAGGCGCACAGATATTTACGTAATCTATCATAACCTACCTGATCACTTTCATGAGATCAGTCATCCGAAATTTGATCACAATATAGATAGATGATAACAAAACCACGTTTTGAAAAGGGCGCCGCCATCTTGGCATGACGTGGTCAACCTGTACCCGATTCAACCCGGGTGCTCGAACAACCTTGCAAACGAGGTTGCCATTCGGGTTAGCCTGCACCTGACCTTGAACATTGAGGGCTGAGTAGCAGTTAGTCCGAACGTCTGACTCGTATTGCTATTTTTAGCCTATTTGCTGGACGCAATACAGAGTCAGATGATGGCATTGGAATACACCCATGGAGTTCGGATGCGACTCGACACGACCGAGTTCAACCGAGACTACTCTCATACCAGCGCGAGTACACTGGTCTTGTGTCCTACAGCTTTAGAGTAGGCCTACAGGGCCCGCATTTCATAAACCTTAACACAAAAGATAAGTCACTTTGACTTAAGTATGTTTATATGAATNCCCCCCCCCCCCCCATGGAGATGAAGGGGAAGCCACAGCAATAATTTCCATCAGGAGTTTTGGCGTCTGTAAAAACCAGAGATGACATATCATGAGTGTCCATAAAACAAAGTCCAAAGAACAAAGATCCATAGGCGAAGACCCCATATGAATCTAATCTTTGTCTGCAATTCCCAACTTCGCATCACCCCTCTGTTACTAACTGATGTGCAATCATAATAAACCTGCTTTTTATCAATCAATGCCTCTGTTGTTTCGTTAATGCCACACGCAACTCGTCGCCATGGCAACCGACGATATCGCGCGCTGTTATACCAAGATGGCCGCCATCGTGAAGTGGCGTTGGTTATATACCGTTTGGTGGTGGATTATTCTGATACTGTGTTTAGGTAAGGATTTGTATCGAAGATTCCTCCTACGTCACCACGCAGGCAGACTTGGTACCTTGGTACCCTAAATTTGACGTACATCTATGGTGTAGGCTAGAAGGTTTGCCGGAGATGCGCGTAGGGCAGGTGCGCCTACAGGCGGGGCAGGCGAACGCGCCAAGCTTCTCACGCGTATGTAATGGAGCCTACAGATATCTGATGTAAGCGACTAATGTATGTGGTCAACGTTGTTGTGAATGCAGTTCACTAACCTCTTTTCTCGTCCTTTTTATTTCGATTTGCGCCCTTCTTTCTAGATTTTGCATGCGGTAGGAGGGGTGGTTCCCGTGGGGGGTCAAGGTCCACGAGCCGATCCCGCTACACACGTTACACATCTTACTCTGGCAGGTGAGTTAAAGAAGGGGACAATCTTTATATAAAAAAGATGGCAAGTTCTGCACAGCACGTTTCAAAGTAGACGTTGGTTGGCGATCGTACAAACCAGAGCGAAAAACACACCTTGTGGTGTCTTGACAATGAGGAACAGGCAAACTTTCCCCCACCCCACTTGGTGGCGCTGTGAGCAATAAACGTTTTGACTTCAACCACGTTGCACTGCGTCAAGGGCGCCGTGACGAGAGGTTTGCTCAATCCGGAGACCGACCACGCCCACTGCTGGCAAATTGCGCGTATAAAGGAACTACTTGTAGTCCATAGCCTAAACCTGATTGACTAATATCTTTTGGTGCAACTGTTCGCAACGCCGCCCTGGCGGGATAAAAAGTCAAGCGGTTCTTCCTTACCATGATTTCTATTTTTATGACATTTCATTGGAGAAATTTGGAGTCAATTTGACCGAAAAGGAAGGCCACAATACGTGCTACCAAAAATGGTCTTTATCTATTTTTGGTGCTACATCATGTCAATTTTCCGTATTTCAGATCCCACAGATATGGCACAAATTATTACTTCATGTATTCTAGCTACAGAGCTAAGACGTACCACGGTTCATCCTCAAATTCGGGAAGTACGTAGACTAAAATCTATCCGATGTAACATCCGATCTATCAGGGTAACATGGAACGATTTCTTCATGTAGATATCTTCAGAGAAATCACCACGAACAAGTGGCACCACTGTCACTGCCAAGGCCGTTTCCACTAGCTGTTTCCGCCTTTGTTTGCGGCGACGTTAAACCATCGAAGGAGTTTCTAAAACCCTTTTGAAACCGCACCGCTCGCCGCAAACCGCGGCGGAATCCGCTGTGCGGGATGTGAATACTAACTGGCCTTCGGGGTGTCCTATGGGCTCTCTCGCGACGTATGTAGGCCTACCAATATTGAGGGGCATTAGATTCTCTGGTACATGTTTTTCAGAGAGTGTTTGTAAGAATTACGTGAAGAATGCGAACGGGACGTACCTTGGTCTGTTTGTTTGTCCTCTTCCATTCGAACCTAGCGACTACACAAACTGCTGTGGTTCATCCAACAAAGAATACTGCTGTCAGCCAGGGTAAGAGTCGACGGAAAATGGACTTCCTCACACTGACCAGTAGGCCTAGCCTTCGCGAAACGGAAACTGCTTCATGGTCGGTGAAGAACTGTGAATTTTACAAGATGAGTCTCTGAAACGACGTATTAGACATACTTGTAAACAAATGATGCCTTAAAGCAACTCGGCAGACGAGGAACCGCTTCGCGCCAATCCGACAAATCCCGAACACACCCGAAAATCTTTTTGTTTGCAGTATGTCCACTGGTTCCATCATTGCCGTCTGCGTCGTGGTGACTGTGTTGACTGCGACAATAATATCTGCCATTGCCTACCATCAATGCCGAAAGAATTTTAGAAAAGTCTCGCCACAACAACCGGTTCAGGGTAAGTATTATCAAGAGGGAGTTTTCGAACAGCCCCCGAAACGCCAACGCGAACGCCAATACCATTGTTCGATGCCACGAAGAGAGCAGCGAACAGTAGGATAGACGTTCGCGTCTGGCGTTTCGGGGGCTTTGCGAAAACTCCCTATTGTTAGAGAGTTTTCGCGAAAGTCCAGCGAAACGCCGACGCAACGCCAAACCCATTGTTCGATGCCTCGAAGGGAGGGCAATCAGAGTAGAGGCCATTATATTCTACCCCCGGGATTCTACCACACCTGGACAGGTCCTTAGATCTATACCTTCTGACGTTCACAGACGATGATTCCCTTTTTCAGGTCAAACGAGACAAGCACCTCCACCGAGACAAAATATCCCGGGAGGAGCACGCCCTATACAGAATCTCAGCGAGACTATCCGGTTCAGAAACCCACCTATTATCAGACACAACCCGATGGTCACGCCAGGGTGAGTAGGCCTAGCAAGTCGGGTTAGAAGAGCATTTTAGAGTACCTCCAGACATGCCAGAGGATTCCAAATTAATCTCCATCGGCGCTATATCTCTGGCGCACTGGAAACAGGCGCATCACTGTGACTGTCACGTCAAACGTGGTTCAGATTCACTTTGTGGCTAATGATTCGTCCGTCACTAATAGGCCTACATTTCTTCTTTATCATCCAGATACCCCCCACTGCCACACATGGCGCCCCCTCCATACTCCAGTCCAACCCCTTCATCCAAAGATAACATGACGTCACCACTGCCTTCGTCTCCGCCACCGCAGTACGACACGCAGCAGCCCGTGGCACCGTATGGTTTCAGGCCTGCCCCCTACCCCCTGACGGGACAAGGTAGGAATGACAGATATTACAAGCTTTCTTTACAAAAAATATTTACCTCAGATTTAATAAATGACGTTTTGGGTGGATAGGAAGAGCTATCCCCCTTGGCTAGAAATTAACATGAACGAGGCAAAAAAAAACAAATCCGACGCCAACGTTGGAAATGATGTTACCAGTTTTTCGGGTTTTTTTCAGGGGGCATGCCAACCCTTCCACCGAGCTACCAAATGACAATGGAAAACAGACACATTGAAATAAACAAATAGCTATGAGTGGACTGGAAAGAGACACGATGTTCCCGCGGAATTATGAAGTTTGGAACNCAGAATCCGCCGCTAGGGTAACCGTTCGAGTTAATACCCGAGTAAAAACTCGGGGCATCGCGGCTGTCTGGGCAGTAGCGCCGCGGGAGTGAAGCGGCAAAGACTGGAACTATGAGTCAAGTTTCATCATTGAAGCCAAAAGATACCTTGTAGAAGAACATGTCAATCTAGAATGAAGCAAGTCATCTCCAATAGGGCCTATTTGCAACTTTTTGGCCCCACATCGGGGTCTTCTTCAGGCACTTTCAAGTCAAAATCCCACAAGAGACTCTAGAAGTAGAACGAAGAGAAAAATAGAAAACAAAATGACCACAAAATATAACTTTTGACACTTTGTATTCCCATAATATGAGGATGGTCTACATTGTTACATGCTATAGGATCATGGAATGTGGAAAACAAACGAATAAAGAATATTCTTAAGTACATTTGAAGTATGCACACCAACGTGTGGCATACATCCATTCTGTCCGATTTTTCTGGACCGCACAAGATTCGTTGCATGGTCCGACTTGAAAAGCCGGACTGGACTCGCACTCCGGCTTCCACACATTTGGAAACGAATGCCACTAAATACTGCAATGAAAATCCAGGACCGGGTCCATGTGCCAATAAACGCACGGCTTAAGAAGCTACTCACGTTTTTCATCTGAAAGTGAAGGGTGACTGACAGTTGAACTCTTATCCTATCATTCAGAAAGCAGCCCTGCTGCAATCTCTGCAAGGAGAAATCATCGTAGATGTTACCAGTACCGGTAGTCCTTGAATTATGAAGAACAAATAGAAATACTGTTGCAGATGGATAGGATCTCACATACTGTGGTACCTGTAGGCTACCGGTCGATCTACACATGATTGAGAATTGCAGAAATTCATTTGATATGTTCCATACCATTTCTCACTTTTCCTCTTTGCACTGTTTTATGAGTCACAAAGCACTTGTCACTCTTGGGATCCTCAATCCTCAATGGGATCCTCAATCCTCAACGGGATCCTCAATCCTCAACGGGATCCTCAATCCTCAACGGGATCCTCAATACTCAATGGGATCCTCAATCCTCAATGGGATCCTCAATCCTCAATGGGATCCTCAATCCTCAATGGGACCCTCAATCCTCAACGGGATCCTCAATCCTCAATGGGATCCTCAATCCTTAATGGGATCCTCAATCCTCAATGGGATCCTCAATCCTCAATGGGATCCTCACACTCCTAAGAACGTCGAATGGGCAAATACCGGGGTACTTGTTCCAGCATGGTGCCACTGATTTAACAAACTGGATACTGAGGCTACAACTCGACATGATCAAGATTGAAGAGCAAGAGAACTGACAGTGTACCACATTGACATCTTGCTCCTGAATGGACGTTCTTCACTGACTTCACAACGATCACGTCAGTGCAAAGAATTGGCCATGTTGGCCATCAAATGGCTGGCGACGACGTCAAAACTATCACGTCATTACATTCTGTACATGGATCATTGGAAGATTAACAGCCAAGTATTAGACACCAAAGTCCTCAAGCAAATGAGTGTTTGTAGGCTACATGTGAGTACCGGTAGTTGACAGGATATGTACTCCAACCAGCAAATGACCTCCGCCCGACAACACCCCTACAGCTACTGGCCACAATGTCTATCCATGTACTTGGATGCTGTGTTCTAGGACAGGCCTATACATGTACTTGGATGCTATGTTCTAGGATAGGCCTATACAGTGTTTTATTTGGAAGGCTTGATTTATTTTTGAAGCAGTATTTTCATGATGACAACTACAACAAATTTTACACGGGCAAAACACGATAATAACAGGCAGTAACAGATCAAGTTCGCTGTAACAGATCAAGTTCGCTGTAACAGAATAAGACAAAATGTTTGACAGAAACAACAGTGAATATCCCACCGGGATTGAACCCCTCTTTAACTGATATGAGGTTTAAGGAATACAATACAATCATGTATTTCAACCTTTGTGATCTCGTATGATATGAAAGTGAGAATGCACTTTGCCTTATAATACTTTGGTTCTTGTGCCAATTTCCTAATACGTGACCCACTCCAGCAATAGGCGCTTGTTGCAGGTGATCATCATTGGTCATCAGTTTACTCAACTATTATCACTGCTGTCCACTACTATGGTATTGTCAACCTGCAGAGACTTACATTTCAGCTATTGTTTTGTAAGGCCATTAACCCTTTCCTCGGTTGCAACTTGCACCTACTTTTGCTGGAGCGGGTCACATACTTCAAACCGCTCAATTTTCTAAACAAATACTACTCTCTCGTACGACACAGGAAGAAGTATGATTTTTAACAAGAGAGCCACCTAGTGGGCACTGCTCTCAGTGACAGAGCACCACCTAATGAGCACTGCTCTCTCTCTGAGGATATACAGAGCCATCTGGTGAGCACTGCTCTCTCTGAGGATATACAGAGCCACCTGGTGAGCACTGCTCTCACTGACATAGAGTCGAGAATAATAAAGTACCGTGGTAATCATTTTGTTCAATAACGACAGCTGTGAAAGTTCAATCAACGTCACAGATCAAATGAGCATTACGAAACGAAGTATTGCACAGTCATTTTAGAAGGTTTTTATCGAAGACACTGAAGATGGCTCAATCAAATTGTTATTGAAATGAAACCCTTCAGCTGAGTATTCTTATCGAGTTAAACATAGACTTAAAATGGCCGCAGGATACTTGGCAAGAGATTTGAGCTTTACAGGAAATCAAAGAGAAAACAAGTCGTCGTTGATATGAAATATATCTGCCATCATCCGAGCAAAGGAGAAGTCTTGAGGAATGTTCTAGAAAACACGATAAACATTGATTCATGATCCAAAACTCAGCTGTAATGAATTCCATTTTATCTTTCACTCATGATATGCGTGTATAATCAATCGGGGTTTCGAACTCTCACATTCAGGGTCCCCACGTATAACACAGGTTACTGAGCCATTCATTTTGTGGATGGGGATTTGACCTAGTGCCAGTGGCTTCTGCCGTCGTATCTGAATGCTGGCGCGGTTGCCTTATGTGAGAGTTCGAACCCCGATTGTGTATACCATTTTATATAGAACCAACACCTTATCTTTATCTTCATGATATGCTTGGTATGCGAGCAAATCTTTCGGCAAAAGTCACTCATCATGGTCTGATCATAATAATGGATGTAAACCCTATTTTTAAGTGTCCAGCGAGTCGGGTCAGATCTATGCACCATAGGCCTAGTTAACATGCATATATACACAAAAGTCACTTCTGCTTCTGTTTCTTTATTTCAGTACATGTACATGTATTTGTGTGGCGGTCTAGGAAAACCCATTGGATGTCGCTGAATGATCAACAAGGGCTGTCAGATTGCCTGTCCATTGATCTGCAACTGTTTACCTGTTACGTAGTACATTTCAGCGTATTGAAATGTGCCAGTTCACCAAGGCCATTAACACTTTCCTCAAATGCGAATTCGACGGGTTTTCCTAGACTGCCTCACATTTATTTGCGATGTGATCCTGAAGATATGCAACATATGTAATCATGAAAACCATCCGAGGGTTACTCTAGTCACGTCCATCGTGTACACGCCTAAGATAGGTTGGCAATACGAGTAGGCCCGCTGGTTTTTGAAGAAAATGTAAAATGTACATGCAAATGTGATTTAGAGTATTTGAAATATTGAAAAACACAAAAACTCGGCAGTCATCCAATGGAAACTTTCGGCATTGAGCCAAAAATCAAAGACATCAAACTTCAGTGAAAAAAGTGTAAAATTCTACATGCATATATTATGTTAATGATATGGAGCGATAAATTTACAGTCGGCAAAAGAAAAATTATGGTCATTCATCCTTGAGATGTTAGGAATTGGAGAAAACTTAAAGGGGAGTTCTCCTTGATAATCTGTTGGTTCCATGCACTCTTCACCACAGATCAGAATTGTCTGGCAGTACCATACATGATGACCATCACAAAGACAAGAAAAAAATGCCCTACTCCAAAACTACAAGAAGCTAAAACAGTGGTGCATGCCGGCACCCCTATCACCAGAAATAGACTAATCTGAATATAAAATAAATACATTGGATGGAATGTACCAATTGAGTATACACAGGGGGGAAATGGAACTGTCCCCTCAAGCATGGAGTGGAATGAACAGTCTCTGGACATGAAAATAACTGAACCGAAAAATACGCTCAAAAGCGACATTAATTTAATGATTTTTATAATGGACATAACTTCATCAATCCTCTTCTATTGTGTATCACAATTCAATATCTAACCCACTGACGTATCGCATCTTCTTCCTCCTTCAAAAGACAAGAAGGCTTTTAGAAAAGTTTGGTCCTCTTTTTCAGCTGTGTTTGTTTCCATGGTTGCAAGGTCAGGAACTCCGAGTACGTCATCTTGAAATGTTTCTCAAATTCTTCCTCCGTTAGATAGATCTGAAACAAATCGATTTAACAAATGAATCAACGTTTGTTTACAATCCTTTCTAACTTGTTAAGGCTGAAGGGGCTGTTGTCAGTTCCAATGGTGTCTTTATTAGAGAGGGGCAATCTGAACCTCTCTTATCAGGGCACCTTTCAATTAAGCACAGCTGTTAGCAGGTCACCTTTCAATTAAGCACAGCTGTTATCAGGTCACCTTTCAATTAAGCACAGCTGTTATCAGGGCACCTTTCAATTAAGCACAGCTGTTATCAGGTCACCTTTCAATTAAGCACAGCTGTTGTAAGTTTCAAAGGTGTCCTGATTAGAGCGGGTCAACTCTTACCTCTTTCTGATCCGGTTTGCAGCCGTCTGGGCATCCATTGATCAAATCATTGTAAGCGAATTTCTTCACATCATAGAAGCCTTCATCTGACGAACCATTCAACACCTCATTCTGAAAGTTAAAGTATGGTAATAATAATGGGTTTTTAAGGTGAAAGACACAGCTTCCTACTGGACTCCAACCCATTCTGAAAGTTAGACATTTATTCACAGTTATTATATGTAATCCGTCACAGCAAACCCGTCTTAAGTCACACAAGATATGAACCAGGATGAACCAAAATAACTCAGGAGAGAAAGGAAGAAATGTAATCAATCCATTTTACAAAAGACAGATGACTTGGTGGAGGAGGTTTAAGGGCCCTCCACTGATTCTGCGACAGCGGTCACCAGATTATAACATGAATGACACACTTCCTATCAACAGTTAATTGATCAATTATCTTACAGCATTAACTTCCGTCACTCCGACTTTCATCTGACCAAATTCTTCTTTTAGTTCTTCGTAAGTTTTGCCACCCTGGAAATGGAAAGAAACTAGTGAAGCAATGTACGGTAGGACAAAATCACACCACATCTGACCATCAGTGGTCTGATCAGGTGTTGACATAATTCTCATGTTTATTACTGTACTCACACTCCATAAGGCAGCATCCCAGGTTGGAAAGAATCCCGTGAATGTGGGTGGTTCGAACCCTTGTTTCACTGTACTGAATGAGACATCATCTACTGATCGGCCGGCAGGGTGGCTCTGGACGTATTCCTGAAAGGAAAAGAATCTTCTGATATTCATCCAGAGATGAGATGAGCAAGTCAATCCAATATTAAATCTTAAGCCTGGTATCCACGGGAACCAGCTTGAACAGCCAAACTCACTTTCAACCCCAGTTTCTCCACAAACCTTCCTAGGGAAATCCGTCACCCCTTGAGAAAACCTGGGGATGCCCATGCTTTTCAGGAGAGATCTGAACTGAGACTCTGAATTGGAAGTCATGTGACAAGTGATGAGAGATGAGAGAACTCACCACGGCAACCTCCGCCGACCTCTTCCTCTCTTCCTGATTGGCGCCATCACCGATCCAGATGAAAAGTTGGTCCCAGGTATCGAGGATCATCACGTCTTCTGGAACCAAATCATCCTGAAATGAACAAGGTGTTTTATGATATAAATAAGGTGAACTTACAAGCCGACCCCTAACATAACATGGGCAGCCTTTATCTACTGCCTGAGGAAGACCCCGGTTGGGGTCGAAAATTTGCGAAATTCAGAGACGACCCTTCAAACAGGAGGTAGAGGAAGGTATTTCCTTGTTTGGTAACCATCACATGCTTCAAGGAGGAGAGGATTATAACTGGATTTGTGCCCGACTTACTTGAATGAAATCTGGGATCCGTTCAACAGAGAAATACCCCTTGGCGTTGGAGCAGTGGTAAAGAACAGCAGGATGATCTGGTGTCTCTTCTTGGAGTCTCTTATCGCTGGCGTACGGTTCACGGCCACCGATAGCACTCCAGAAA
Organism: Notospermus geniculatus; assembly: GCA_002633025.1. Taxonomy (NCBI): domain Eukaryota; kingdom Metazoa; phylum Nemertea; class Pilidiophora; order Heteronemertea; family Lineidae; genus Notospermus; species Notospermus geniculatus. The sequence goes on from NMRB01002780.1 coordinate 39,647, forward strand.
TCTTCAGACTCGTGACCTTCCAGGTTGATCGCTGGTGATCTGAAAATGATATTTAATCCATCAGCCGGTTGTTCGGAGTAATGTGGCCCAGAATCTCAGACCCCTCGTAAGCAAGGTTCAAAAGGGACTCGAGGAGAAGAGGGTTTGATACAATGGCATGGATATTGTTTTATTTCCATACAGCAGCAGCTTATGTCCACTGTCTCAACAGTAACTCATTCTCTTTCTATAAAGAACTGAGTAAACCAACATTTGTGACCCCGGCACAACAAAATGAGTCGGNGGGGGGGGGGGGGCGTATAGATTTTACCTGGAAGTCAGACAGGAAGCAGCACTCTTGGCCATTTCTCTTTCATCTCCAGTACAACCCTGGTAAGAGAAAATGTGACGATGAGCTACGTTCGTCTTTCTGGTCTTCCGCAGTATTCAGCAAATGACCATTCAACATGTTTCATCTTTCATAGATTCATCATGAGGAAAATGTATACCTGTCCCAACGGTCTCTTTATTACAGAGATACCAATATGAAGGTCCCTCGGACGTCCTAAATAGGGAGGTACCACTGTATGAAGGTCCTACTGTGTCCTAAATAGGGGGGTACCACTGTACAAAGGTCCCTACTGTGTCCTCAATAGGGAGGTGTGACTGTCATCAGTTGACTCACCTTTCCAGACCAAATGTAGAGTGCAATCTTTGTCTTGAGGATAAACACATCATTGGAGTTGAGAGAGGCTGCTCGCAGTGGAACCTGATGAAGAAATAGTGAATCAGAATAACATAAGACATCACTCAGGTTGTCCTCAGCCACCTTTATCATTCACAGGTAAATGTATGGTTGATTGAACAGCCATACTCTACACTAACTGTGTGCTGGTTTGTACATGATAGAGCTATTACTTCATTTCACCACATTCCCTCTGATCTTGTCCTTTTTGAAGGATCATGATTGACCTGAATCCTGTCATTTCATCTTCCCAGTCACATCCCCTGCTATTGTCAACAATATGTTTGTACCTGTACAGCCTTGGTGTTGAGTTTATGTGTCCCATGGACTCGGAGTAAATAGGACTCGCCAATATCCTGGTCTTTCTCCTCCTTACTCCAACCAGCTTTGCCACCCTTAAAAACAAAATTAAAAACTTTATATTTGGGAACAGGGAATTAGCAGTGAATTCTATTCAGAACCACAGTAGTGGATGCTTCAAGTCTTTTTGGTAGCAATCAGAAACTCCAAGGTGTAAACACCACGGGGTCTTATCATGAGAAGTTAGCATCAGTAACATGAAGAACAGATTTGTGCTGGAGAGTTGTCGTAATAACAAGATACTTACATCAAAAATGATAATTTTAGACTCAAATATGGCAAGGAAATGAGGTGGTTCTCGGCCTTGGACGACACGGACCTGAAATAGAAAGAGAACGTGAACTGGAGGACGACGACTTCCTTGACTTACATTACCCCGACGAGTGACTCAATGACTGAACAGGGCCTAGACGACAACTTCCGTGACTTACTTGGACAGGTTCACCCCCATAGGCATCATCAAGTTCGACAGTGAGTAGGGCTGCTGCCCCTTGTTCATCTTGGGTCGACTTGCGTCCCTGAAAGAGATAGATAAACTGGAAACATGGTCTGTTGTAAGAGGTATTCATCTTGTGAATGTAAGCTCGAGGCAATGAAAACAGAAAACGTCATCAAAGCAACACTACCCTAACCTCTAACTGAAAGCTAGAAACTTCAATCATCGGCCATCTGGTGTTGAAACTTCTTCACATATGATGATGTTCTGGTGCACCAGTGTGGCGACGTCCTCCCTGACAACACTCACCAGCCAATAGTAAATGATATGACGATCTTTGTTGTTGACTTTGTACGTGTACAGAATGATGTAACAATCCCCAGCAAAGAACTGGCCAAACATCTTCTTATCAAGTGGAACTTTCTGGAAGTTTTCAACCCGCCAGATCTGGAAAATAGAAAATCATTCTCCTCTGAACTGCCATCCATGACAAGGCTTGCATGCAGACACAATGGGTGATATGAATAAAATCTAGCGAATGCTTTTACTTCAGATTTGTACAGGATACCGTAGTGCATTTGTACTGCAAATTCCAAGTAAAAGCATTTGCTAGTCTTTATTCATATGACCCAGTGAAGGTCATAGTTCTCATTCCGTACGAACCAGAGGAGGACATCCCCCAAAGAGACAAACACAAGAAAGGCAGAATGTCTTGTTAAGCAAGGTTCATTGGCGCACAGATCCGGTCCGTTTTCAGTCTGTTTGCCCCTAGTTTTCCGGATACGACAACGCAAAAGTCCATTTGATCTATTTTTACGGACTAGAATCGGACAAAATCCGCGTGCCAATGAACCCTGCTTTAGACTATACCTGGACGCTTCCAGAACCATCGTCCACCATCTTGAATTCACACGCCAGTGCTGGATTTTCATGCATCTCCGCCACATCAAACTTCATCTGAACGCTGCGGGCTGGAAGGAAATGAGATATCAGCATCTTGTGACATCATATTAGCCGTTAAACTCTACTTTAAGATGGAAGGCCCACACCAAATACTGTAGCTTTTCAGTCTAGGAATCAAAACATACATGAGATGTACTGGTACCGGTACTTGTCATTTGGATGGATAGTCCATTCAACAGCAATTTGGTCATTACAGTACCTTTGAGACTGGCAGAATTAGAGAAGGGAGCAAGGGACAGAATGAGAGCATGGCGGGTTTGTAAGCAAATGACATGACGATGAACAAGAAGTCAACTTCCAGAATCTTGCAAATTTTTGACCCAAACCGGGGTCTTCTTCAATCAGGCTGGCACTTTCAGTTCTGGTAGCTGGACTTGAAAGTGCCAGCCTGAAGAAGACCCTGGTTTGGTTCGAAAATTTGCTAAGATTCTGGAAATTGACTTCCTGTTGATCATCATTTTGTGTGTCAATTTTTGTGCTTTCTCTTTCTTTGGATAAGCAAATGACATGAATATAGTAAAGAAATGGCATGAGAATGTGGGTGGAAGATAGAGAGATCTGCTGTATAAGACCTGTGGAGACCTCTGGTGGAAAGAAAAGTAAATGTTAAGATCACAGTAGAATATAAAATCACTTGAGTATACTTACTATCAGCTGTAGAGATGAAAACGGTGCAGAGGTTGAATTATACGCCGACACCAAGAGTTAGAGACCACGCCAAGCAAACAAAGATGAAACAAAAGAAAAACATCAAGTAACGAGGACGACAATAAGCAAATCACTACTTACACTGGAGGGGGCCCCACTTACACGTAGTAACGTATGTTGTGTTACAATCAGAGATATCTTGCCAACTTGGCATCCCTTTACGCCTTATTCAAGAATATCGAGTAGGCTTATTCGGACCTGTCTTTTTGGGCTTATTCAAGCCAATCTTTACGGCCTTATTCTGGCCTGTCTTCTTATTCAGACCTATCGTTTAGGCCTTATTCAGGCCTATAAATACTGCAGCAAGGTCTAATCTCATCAAAGCATCATGCCAACTTTCTACTCTGTGCAAGTCAAGTGGCTCCCCCAACAGTGAAACGAGGGTTGTACCAGGGATACTGACCCAGCTGAAGGGATCAACTTGAGCCCGAGTCTCCCTGACAAAGCCCAGGTTTTGTAGACAGTGTGACCAGTAAAAACCGATGCAAGTGTAGCAGAGAAAAGAGTAACATGGCAAGCAATGATTAAACTCTGTCTTATTCTATATCAGCAAGTAATCCAGTGTTGGTTGAACATGTTTGAACGATACCTTAGATCAGTGCACAAAGAGAAAGCAGCCACAATAGACCGTTCTCAAATTGACGTAAACGACAAAGATCTGCACACTTCCGTCGAAATCTCAACCATAACCTCGGTCTGAAACTGAATGATGTGACACAGACAACCCCACAAAAGTGACTTCGATGACAATGCGTCAGAGTCGGCCATAGCTGAATCATGGATTGTGTCACGTCTCCCACTTTCAGATCGAGGTTCTGGTTGAGATTTCGGCAGAAGTGCGCAGATCTGCAAATTCGAGAATCGTCTATTGAGATAAAATACCACCACATACTGAGACTTGTGTTAGCTGCTCAACATCTCATACAAAACATTGATAATACACAACATTGGCTGCACATAAAGGGGACAGAGTGCCATCTATCGGTTTCATCAATCGCGTTTCTCAGTGACCAACCATGTTCCTTGGTGACCAACCATGTTCCTTGGTGACCAACCATGTTCCTTGGTGACCAACCATGTTCCTTGGTGACCAACCATGTTCCTTGGTGATCAACCACATTCCTTGGTGATCAACCACGTGCACAGTGCTAACATCAAACAACAAATAATACACATTCATGCACATTCACAGCAAAACACAACATAATAAAGCTATTGTTTCTCACCAATTCGTCCAGTTGTGTGAGTCTTGCCACTGTATTTAGGCTTCGGCCAGTTCTTAAACAACATCTTGAACTCGGAGAGTTCACCATTCTCAACCACACGGGTGATCGCTGTGCTCGCACTGTAACCTTTCTTCTTGGCAAAGTTCTGGAATACATTCAATGAAATTCAATGTCGGAATGAGGAAATAATAGAACACTGCGATAAGATTCAACCTGCACTAACGCTGAAGGGGTGAATGTCATCCGCTCTGAATCCTAACCCCTGGCCCCTCTCCCACAACCCTTGATACCTGGCCTCCTACACCTGACCCCTAAAGCCTAATCCTTATCCTAACTGTAACCCCTGACACTTGCATTGAACCCCTTGCAGCTACTATATGGCAAGGCTTAACCCGCCGGCCATGGAGGATTTCCTTTATGGCCTAGTGGTTGGTGCATTGGCCTCGGAGCTAGAAGTTAAGCAACGTAAAGTGCGATCACTACGTGGATGGGATGACCGGTGCGTATAATTCAACACTTACAGGCAGCCGCTAGACACTGGGTACCCTGTTCCATAGGATTAGATGACAATTACACCTTTTACTGTACTTACCATTGCATTCTTCATGGACTCACGCCTCTCTGTCTTCGATGCACCTTTACCAACCCAGACCCAGACGCCAGCTTCTGAGTTATCAACAATAAACACATCCTGAAAGAGACAATCCAAGTTACCATGGAGATACTGTCACTGAGAAACCTACCAATGACTGCCACCAGATGGCAGGGCGAATATCACCAAAGGCCCAAAAGATGAGGAAGAACCCAAATATTTAATCAGGGCAATCAAAATGGAAGAATTCAACAGTCAGAGTTTCCCTTGCAAGTCCTCTGACTGCATTCCAGGCTCTGGTTCAGGGGCTGTCGGTGACCCGCACAGAAAACGTGCAGGATCACCGTCAGGTCGGGTCAGTTGAACAAGATATCAGCTCATTTCTTACAAACATAATACTGTTATTACTTCCCATCAACCAGTTGATTGAGATTACTTTGTGACCAATCAAATACCCCATTGATGTGAGCACCAGGTACAAGATCACACAGGGGTGAGCACCGGGTACAAGATCCCACAGGTGTGAGCACCGGGTACAAGATCACACTGGGGTGAGCACCGGGTACAAGATCACACTGGGGTGAGCACCGGGTACAAGATCCCACTGGGGTGAGCACTGGGTACAAGATCCCACAGGGGTAAGCACCGGGTACAAGATCACAGTGGTGTGAGCACAGGGTACAAGATCACAGTGGTGTGAGCACCAGGTACAAGATCCCACTGGGGCAAGCACCAGGTACCAAGGTATCATATACCATGAAACATCACCTTCAACAGGAGTTAGGAGAACTTTAGCTTTTGTTAAAGCGGGAAAGGTGTCAAATAAGATACGTCGGTGATCGGATGATTAAAGGTCCGGGATCCAGTTATGGTGGACAGTCAAAGCCAATGAAGAAGAACATGCAACAAGACTCGTTTTGTTTATGGGGGGTCTCTAGTCCTTATACAACAGGGAGAGGCAATGTTGTGCACTGGTGTTCCAAATATCTGACTTCAAGATTCTGTTCTGGGTTGAAGAGTGAGGATCTGTCAGAATGGTCAGAGACCTAGTATGTGTCTGTGTTTATGGTAAGTGTCAGTGTAAAACACCAACTACACGTACTGGTAACTACAAGAGCGTTTTGGTGATCATCAACGTCCCTGGAAACCCAACCCCAACATGTTGCTGTATCAGCTTTGAATGAAAATCACTGCCCAACTGTCAGCTTTTCAGAGTACGTGTGTGTGTGGGGGGGGGGGGGTAGGGGTCCTTCAGATGTAGATCTTTAGTCAGCATGTTTACCGGTATATAACATACGCTGTACATGAACTCAATGATTGTATGTGGGTTTAGTAAAGTGCACAAAATTAACCACTGATTTGACATCTAATATTGTGTGTGACAGAACAGAACATAAGAACAGATAAGTGTCAGATAAGTAGGGTGGAGAAAGTGATGATATTCGGCCAAGATGTGACACTGATGCCCTCTTTTGCCACCATTGGGAGTTTTATAGAGTGAAGTGCAAGTCTGGGTCAAGTCTCAGATGAGCACAAAGTTGACAAAGTGTCGAACTCTGCCGTGAAAGAGAGAGAATGGTTAGGATAGGCAATCCCCTCCAAACAGCTGGGATATGGAGATCAGCGCCTATAATCACAAAACCTTGCTAGCTTTAGTTGGTTGCTAGTTGTGTACACTGGCCTGTACGAACTGGGTACTTTAGCAAGTAACCTAAGCCTAGCAAGGTTTTAAGAATATGGGCCAAGAGTGACAAAAAGAGAATTAGTCCCAAATGGCTCCAGAAATTTCAATTTCTTAACTGCAACAAAAACTGGATGAAGTTTGTTATGGGTGAGAAATCCTTTCCCTGAATGTGCCTTAAACTCATTGACTAACACCACCACTTACCGTACTGCCTGTTTTGGGCTGGTTATTACGGGGGAAGACAAGGAAGAAAACAACTAAAATCACTTGCATTATTCGTTCTTCAAAACACAGCAACAATTTCAAGTTTGTCGTAGAAAGCCCAGCATGCTATGGTTCAAATTGTCCTGTAGTTCTCTCACACTGCATAGGCCTACATGAAAAACATCACAAAGACGTTTGGCACCAGTTCCACAAGGCAACCAGGATCCTGGGCCAAGGTACCGGTACTGATATTCTTTAGTTGGGTTAGGTCTGAGTAAGTCCATGATGTCACACGAAGTCCTCACGTCACACCAAATCCATGCTGTCACACACCAAGTCCATGATGATGATGATGTCACACCAAGTCAACGATGTCATGCCAAGTCCACGATGTCACGCCAAGTCCACGACGTCACACCAAGTCCACGATGTCACACCAAGTCCATGATGTCACGCCAAGTCCATGATGTCAC
>NMRB01002780.1:47687-76892 GCA_002633025.1 Notospermus geniculatus
TCCTCTAAGTACCAACCTGTAGAGTTTAATCTGACTGGTCATCTTGTGTTCATACTTCTCACCCTCCCTCTACCCTCCTCTAAGTACCAACCTGTAGAGCTTAATCTGGCTGGTCATCTTGTGTTCATACTTCTCATCCTCGCCAACTTCTGATGCTGACTTCACTCGTCTTTTCGACAATGGAAGATACTGCTCAAACAGCTGCAATCAAATACAAAACAAGTTAATTCTCTCTACTCTGTAAACAAACACTGCTCGATTCACAAAATCCCCCATGGGTAGGAGAACAATTGAACAATCAAGAAGTCCTCTTAGCCAACAGTCCCACACCAAAGAGAATTCCACAGCACCTGTTTTTCATCATCAGTCATCTCCTCTTCACGTCCGCTTTCCACGACAACAGGACACGCCTGCTGGCCTCGATCATCCCTCAACTTCCTCGCAAAGTCCATCGCCTGAAACACGACGCACAGACACTAAAATAGTTTACTACGCTCAACACCAGCCATTCAGACCAGCTTCCAACCTCCAGAGCTAGTGGAAAACTGATGAGATAGGCCTAGGTACTTCACATGCAGAACCTAGTGGGGACAGTACTCTGATTTGGGCACCAGACAGAGTGGGGACAGTACTCTGATTTGGGCACCAGACAGAGTGGGGACAGTACTCTGATTTGGGCACCAGAAATAGTGGGGCAACACACTAATTAGGGCAGCAGACAATAGTTAGAACAAGCAGCAATTTTCCAAGGCCTATCTCATCAATTTTCTAGGAGCCCTGACAGCTGAGTGGTTATCACGTCCACTCAGGAAGCGGCAGGTCCTGGGTTCGAATCCAGCACGGGCCTATGGGATTTCATTCCAAGCTCTACACATCCGTCACAAGGGACAGTATGCTGTGGTGCCTTGTACCTTTGTTCCTTTGCAAGGGCAAGTGAAACACCCCATCCAAGTGAGGAACATGAGTCTTCCATACTTACCAGGGGGCAATAATGCTATGACTTCTGCCCTGACGGAATAAATCAAAACACAAATACAGCTGTGAAGACAGACTGAGAAATTCATTCCAACTTGACTTGCTACAAACCTTGATAGTTTCTGATCTACTAGAGTCTTTTCCCTTCCACACAAAGATTAACTTTCCAAGATCAACGACGAAGGAATCACCATCATTGAACGACGCCCATTCTATCGCCATCTGTGTACACCGAGGATACCTCTTGCCTTTCACCCGATATAAACGTGGCTCAAATTTCTCAGAGTCAACGTGACGGAATCCAGACGCACAGCCGCCATCTTTGTACCTGAGGAAAAGGAGGAGAGAATGTTGTACGACTTGTCATCAATGACCGATATTTGAAGGTCAAAGTGTAGGTCAAAGTCAAGGTCAAAGTGGGATAGTTTGAAACCAGTGCTCATCACCATGAGGTTGTGGGTGTGATTTCTTGTCCCGACTCATTCTTCAAGGGACAGAATTGAGAAAGTAAAATCTTCCAAGACTGTATAAGTATGATATTCAAATGGTATTCAAATGGTGGTGTTGTTATGGACTTTACCGTAATCCATTCCTGAAGTAGGACAGAAATCGTGGCGATTCAGAATTCTGTACTTCTCTTGACTGCGTTGCAGCACCACCAACATAATCATCACATTCGACGGCTTTGAATGCGGCGACACCAGCCTCATCCTGAAATCAAAGGGAGACGAGTTGTATCAAGATCTAGGCCAAGGTTTCTCAGTTCAAGAACTACAGAAAACGAGATCTTTAAGGTCTGGGGCGACCACACAGAAAGTCAGATAGTGCTTCTGACCCGTATCGTTTGTTAGGTTTAAAGCACCACGGTATTGCCACTTTCTGTTGACAGCCGGCGCCACCGGTACCCGTTCTCCAATACTGTAGTTAAGCCTTTCGCCCCAGTGTTGGAGAATGTATGATTACACTACAATGCACTTAGTAGCATGCGTAGTTTACCAAGTCGTCAATAGAGGTCTCCCTTAACGCGGGTAGGTGTAACAAGGGTAGGTGCAATGCAAGATTGGGAAGCAATACTGTGGTCCTTTAATGGGAAAGTGTGTTATAACTAACTGCTGATAGGCGCCGGTTGCAATATCGGATTTTCTGTGCAGTCGGCACAGAGTTTCTCCAATCTAATGATCTATAACATGCCAGAAGACTGAATAGCTAGTCTTCAGGAGCCACCGTGGTGTAGTGACTCAGGTCTCTGGCTAGCGGTCAGAAGGTCCCAGGTTCAACCCCACTCAATGCAAGACTTTGGCGAAGTCTCTTTGCCTCACTTGGCTCACCCCACCCAGGTATTAAATGGGGATCACCCTGCCTTAATTCGTCTTGTCGTCTGATCATGTTAGTATTCACCACACATCTCGACCAGACGGACTTACCTGAGAACAATCCTCTCCGATCCAGAAATGGACGTACATATCAGTCTTAGATGTTCCCGACTGAAAAAACAAAAGGACATCAGTGCATATCAATCAGTAACAGCCTTCTGACAGCTGACTGGTTGTTGGTGCTGCCACCTGGTGGTTCCCATGGATACTACCCAGAAATGACTTGACTGACCAGCCTTCTGGGGAAATAATTCAAAGACATTCCAAAGATATTCCAAGAGCTGTTAATGACTTTTTCTCAAGATCTTTATGTCCCCTTATTTGGAGAACTGTTGCCATGGTAACTGAGCAGCATGGCGATCTCACAATTCCTCAGCAAGTTTTCCAGTTGCTCACCCTGAAGATAACATAAGCGTCTCCCTTGAAGAAGCTACCATAGTTAGTTTGTGGGATGGCCTTCAGCTCAAAATTCTGAAAAGAGACGGACAAGAAAATCCTCAAATAGAACTGAGTCTGACATCTGTGACATCATGAAGACATCTACATCTAGAGTTTTAGGGACACAGTCACAGAATTGCAGTCTCTCTCAGGGTTTCCGCCAGAAAAAAAAGAGGGTACAGACCCAAAAAAATTTTTTTTTAAATTTTTTTTGAAAAAAAAATTTTTCAAAAAATTTTTTTTTTGAAATTTTTTTTCAAAAAAAATTTTTTTTTGAAAAAATTTTTTTCCAAAACTTTTTTTTGAAAAAAATCTTTTTTCAAAAAAAATTTTAAAAAATTTTTTTTCGTACAACATGTCTACATTAAGCTAATTTTAAACTGTCGAGAGGAAAACCGCACTGAGCCTAGCCTAACCAAGCAGAATGCAGTGAAATAATATTTACATGTATCTTCAACAAAAAAAAAATGTGAACCAGCTGACCAAGAGACCAGCTGTTCCGATGATGTATAGGCCTCGCATACAATCTAAATATAGATTATTTCACTGATCTAATCAGGTCTATTATTATATCACTTGCCTTCACAATCAACGTCAACTTACATACATTTTATGGACACATATTTCAAGCCATAATGTTTCGAGAAATCTCTGCGAAAACATATGTCACGAATTCAGGAGTTCATACATGTACATGTATCTGGGGTAACGGCTGCCCGTAAGAGTCACGACTTACCTCAACTCTCCATATTATAAAGTTAGCTTTTCCGGGTGTGATTACCCTAAATGCTGGGTCTAAGTCGGTCATCTTTCAACACCTGCAATGAGAAAAACAGCACATAAAATCTAAGATATCAGATGACTGGTACTTCCATTTTACGGGGTTCGGGCACAGAAAGGTGAGATTTCATTCACGACAGCACAGTGTAGCTTTTTCTAACCTTTCACATGTTTCATGAAGAGTGCTGTTTCTCGTATTTTAAAAGAATTTTTGCTTTTGGTGGGTGGAAACAACACTTTTTCCTCTGAATGCCAAATGGAACGTTGTGAGGGTTGGGCGGTACCGCCCACTACCGCCCGGCGTGGGCACATTTTTGTCCATGTGAGTGACAACACAGAGTGGGTATCAGACATCAGGGTTTCTGCCAGAAATTTTTTGAGGTACTAATTTCTTCAAAATCAGCAAAAACACCATGAAAATATACTGGCCCTTTTCTGTTCCTTTGAGGGTATTAGCATAGTGCTCTTAGTACCCTCTGGCGGAAACATATTGTCAGACAGACTCTGAAATCAAGTCAGGCTTTGATATTTTAACAAGATGCCGTAACGGTTCAGCTCATTTGATACTTATAATAGGACGAACTCCAAACTAATCTCTACACTGCAAACTTTATACATACAAGGATTTTGATCGACTTTTTTGCAATGAGTCCAAGCAAGTCTTCCAGAAGGACTGGTATAAACTTTCTAGGCCCAACCCATGGGTGTAACGTACACATTAGAATGACCCACTTACCTCACATACCTCAAGCCTTCACAAAAGGTGAAATATTTCAAATGACACTAGGCCTCAACTCAGTCAACAATTCTTTTCTAAATTTTCATTGATTGTAGTATGATCCGCCAAAGATGACATAGTAGGAAAAAACGACATATGCCGTATTGACTGATACAGGTCAATGGAAAGGTCAATCATGTCAATGGAGATGTTTGACAATGCAAGCGAGGGATCGGGCCGGGCATCTTTTACATGTAAAATAACGTAAAGGAAAATGACGACGTGCAATGTTGACTTCATAATAAGTGACTGGCCTCTCAGGGATGTGGCTACCTACTCATGAAATCACCATTGGGTATTTCACCTCTGATTTGGCTAAAACTTCAACCACTTGGCAAAAATTTTCAAAACAGAAAATCCAATAGATTGGAAAATTTGGCAACCTGAATAGTGACTTGGCTAACGATTTGCCTAAGACTTCAAACCCGGGATCCTCTGACTGTTAGTCGGAGACCCAAACCACTACACGACCATGGATCCCGACTTGGGGTCTTGACTTGGCAGACCCTAGCTCCATACATTGCCCCTGCCCTCCGCATGTCTACAAACCATACACCCCTTAATTAATGAAATAATTATCACGTATTGATTAACTTCACGAAACTGATATCCCAAACTGTACAGAGGTCTATCAGGTTTAGATGGGATGACATACCAACATATTAAACGTACAGACCTCATACCTGTAGCAATGTACATACCTACATGTAGTACGGCCACCTCGTACATGTACGTGTGATAATGAGGTAGGCTACGGCAACGGGAGCATGTTGAAATATGGAGTTGTCAATATCAAGCCAAATCAGGATCACGGCTATGTTGATGTGTATTGTGATATCGTCAGGAGTTTTTTAGGTGCAATGTTCGTTTGAAATGAGTGGGTCCTTTCAAACAACATACAAACGGACAGCCGAGAGGTGGCCTGAGTACAGCTGAAGGGGTGAATGTTGTCCACTGTGAATCCTAACCCCTGGCCCATAGGATTAGGCGACACCTGAGTACAGTGGTCAAAATGAATAGAAACAACGAATCTGAGGCCAAACTTAAATGTCTTTAATAGAGAGGTGTCCTCCTGACAGAGGTACTCCGGGAGGTCCTAGGATCCTAGAGATGATGAGAAAGCTTCTAGACCTGGTCACCTTTGATCGACCCAAACATTGTGTCCGTACGTCCAGAGGAATCTAGATCACAATCATTGATGGCATATTATTGACTAACAACAACATCTGGTCATCTCAATAATAATCCCAACCAAAAGACACTGGTCCCTTATTGTTTACTATTGATTTTTTATGTTATATGTGACCTAATTACTTTAGAATAACTTTTACTAACTCTCACAGCCTGACAGTGACATGACGGACAAAATCAAATCGCTTAACCTGCAAATCAGCCAGTGGTACCACGAAATACCACTATTATCGTCCAATGAGGAAATGTTAAAAGTCCAGCAGATGCTACTGATGTAGAAGAGACGGGGTTTTCAAGCGTAGACAATTGATCAAAATGCACCAAATAACTGAGGAGAACCAAACAAAATGGCCGACAGACAATAAATTCTACAATGGTTTCCATGGGAACAAGTCAAACAGCCATGATACCACGGGACCAGAGACCTACTCCAATCTCACGGGACCAGACCTACGCCAATCGGTGCTAATCATCATTGCCATGGTATCACATACCTGCCAAGTTGAAGAGGGCAGGAATGGAGGTGTCGATTTTGCATGCTAACTACAGTGTATGGAAAATGCTGAAGTGGTGAGACAGGCTGCTACCTGTGGACCAGGCCTAGTTTTTTCAGGGTCTCTGCCAGAATTTTTTTTGACACTGTTTGAGGGTACTAATTTCTTCAAAATCAACAAAACCCCCATGAAATTAAAGAAAATGGCCCTTTTCAGTTCCTTTGAGGGTACTAGCATACGTTAGTACTCTCTGGTGGAAACACTGTTTTTGAATGACACACTCCATTGACAACATCAGTCTTACTCTTGCCAATTTCAGAATGTTCATCTGAGTTTCTGATTGAAGGAGAACAGTGCAACGGCGAGAGTATCCCAGTCACAAAGTTAGACAACCTGAGCAGGAGTAGGCCACGGTCACGATGGACATGTCACGTGAACTATTACAAGACAAAATATCCACTCAACAAGTGACCTTGCAAACTGCCGGCACCATGGCGATTTCAACAAGTAGCACAGATTTCAACAAGTAGCACGGCCGCCGTGTGTTGATGAAATAGCAGCACGCTCCCACAAAATGTTTGTTAAAACACATGTTTTACAACCAAATTTTGGTATTGTTACAACCAGTGCTTGCGTGGGATGAGAGAGCTGTTGAAAACCACTCCAAATAAGTCAATAAATGGTGTGTACTACNATGTCCTTAATAGAGAGGTGTCCTCCTGACAGAGGTGTCCACTCCGGGAGGTCCTGGGATCCTAGAGATGATGATAAAGCTTTTAGACATGGTCACCTTTAATCGACCCAAACATTGTGTCCGTACGTCCTGAGGAATCTAGCTCAGAATCATTACTGATGGCATATTATTGATTAACAACAACATCTGGTCATCTCAATAATAATCCCAACCAAAAGACACTGGTCCCTTATTGTTTACTATTGATTTTTTATGTTATATGTGACCTAATTACTTTAGAATAACTTTTACTAACTCTCACAGGCGCTGACAGTGACATGACGGACAAAATCAAATCGCTAACCTCAAATCAGCCAGTGGTACCACGAAATACCACTAATATCGTCCAATGAGGAAATGTTAAAAGTCCAGCAAATGCTACTGATGTAGAAGAAACGGGGTTTTCATGCGTAGACGGGGTTTTCAAGCGTAGACAATTGATCAAAATGCACCAAATAACTGAGGAGAACCAAACAAAATGGCCGACAGACAACAAATTCTACAATGGTTTCCATGGGAACAAGTCAAACGGCCATGATACCACGGGACCAGAGACCTACTCCAATCTCACGGGACCAGACCTATGCCAATCTGTGCTATTATCATCATCGCCATGGTATCACATACCTGCCAAGTTGAAGAGGGCAGGAATGGAGGTGTCGATTTTGCATGCTAACTACAATGTTTAAGTGGTGAGACACTGACAGGCTGCTACCTGTGGACCAGGCCTAGTTTTTTCAGGGTCTCTGCCAGAATTTATTTTTGAGGGTACTGATTTCTTCAAAATCAACAAAAACCCCATGAAATTAAAGTATCCTTAAAGGAACAGTAAAGGGCCAAACATAGTACCCTTAGTACTCTCTGGTGGAAACACTGTTTTTGAATGATCACACTCCATTGACAACATCAGTCTAATTTCCGAATGTTCATCTGAGTTTCTGACTGAAGGAGAACAGTGTGGGGGGGGGACAACAGAGAAAGTATCCCAGTCACAAAGTTAGACAACCCGGGCAGGAGTAGGCCACGGTCACGATGGACATGTCCTTAACATGAACATTTACAAGACAAAATATCCACTCAACAAGTGACCTTGCAAACAGCAGGCGCCATGGCGATTTCAACAAGTAGCACAGATTTCAACAAGTAGCACAGATTTCAACAAGTAGCACGGCCGCCGTGTGTTGATGAAATAGCAGCACGCTCCCACAAAATGTTTGTTAAAACACATGTTTTACAACCAAATTTTGGTATTGTTACAACCAGTGCTTGCCTGGGATGAGAGAGCTGTTGAAAACCACTCCAAATAAGTCAATAAATGGTGTGTACTACAATATCACTGGACCCGCCTCGGTTTGACTCAAATTTTACCTTATATGGTAATGCACCGTGTTTGGATGATAGGCGTATACAATGTAACGTACATGAGCTACAGATACGTTGATAAATTAACTATAGGAAAAGTGTATTTCACGGCAGGCGTATCAAGCGTGCTACAAATTGAGATTTAGCAATGAATTTAACATGCAGGCATGGCAGGAGGCAGCTCTCCAAATATACCTGGCCTGTATCAAGGACAGTGGAGGACCACTGCCAACTGCATTTAGGTTACCCCACTTCCATCGTACGCATCGCTAGGCTCTTTCTAAAAGGCCGAGTTTAAGGTCCCATACAGCACCTCCGTCAACCTTGTCATATACTTTAGGCTGGGTATGGTTTCTTGAAGTCTTCAGTCAGCCTTCACCTGATACCGCCAGGAAATGAATGCTCAATTCAAGGACTCAAAATCATTTCTCGTCTTCAGAAAGCAGTGATAATCCCAGGACAATTTCAACAAAAGTTTACAATCTATTCATCAAACTGTCACCATACTGCCCGCCATACATGTACAGGTAGTCCCNGAGGAGACCAGCCTGGGCGGGGCCAAGAAGGGAGAACCATGGTGGATGGATGTTAGGCAATGTAGGAGGAGACCTGCCTGGGCGAGGCCAAGAAGGGAGAACCATGGTGGATGGATGTTGTTAGGCAATGTAGGAGGACAGCCTGGGCGGGGCCAAGAAGGGAGAACCATGGTGGATGGATGTTGGGCAATGTAGGAGGAGACCAGCCTGGGCAGGGCCAAGAAGGGAGAACCATGGTGGATGAATGTTAGGCAATGTAGGAGGAGACCAGCCTGGGCAGGGGCTGAGGTGGGGGGGCTCAAGTGGAGTATAGCGAGACAAACCGTGCGAAGTGTAGGCCTACAGAGAGTATGTGCACGGAATAAGCAGCAATGTATGGAGATGCGTCACTTCCCACCGGTGGCCCCTAAGTAAGTTGGCCCCCCTGCAAGGCTATAGCCTTTAGTCCACCGGTTGGCCCCTAATAGCTAAGTATTGCCGAGTCAGAAACTAGAGTCTAGGCCTACTTCATCAGACATGACTGGTGATCATGTATAAATTTGATCATGATGATGGTGATGAATCCAAGCCCTACACAGTACAGTCACTACAGTGGTCAACACAGTGACACTGTCAGTGTGTCATGCATGCAGGATACTACACAGTCACAGCATGACTACACACATCATATGCATGATGATACAGCACGCTGCAATCATGGCAGTGGCCTATGGCACAGGAGGTTAGCTCAACCGAGGATGACCCCTACGGTATATAAATAGGACAAGGACATCACGTTTTTTTCGACTTCTCACTTCAAGCCCAGATTTTCACAAAAAAACATCAATATTTTCACAAAAACCTACCTTCACCGTAGTCTCCACATTGTATACTGTACATATCCACCGAAAATAATCCCAAAAAGTTCCTTTGAATAATTAAAACAGGCCGTTAATTAACANGGCTTGAAGTGAGAAGTCGAAAAAAACGTGATGTCCTTGTCCTATTTATATACCGTAGGGGTCATCCTCGGTTGAGCTAACCTCCTGTGGCCTATGGGCCATGGTGGCAGTGCATCGAACGAACCGAGAAGCCCCATTCAGGCCAAGGCCCAATGGCAATAACTCCGAACAAATCCTTTTCCCACAGATAATTTAAAGTGAGACAGCATAAGCAACTCATGAAATATATTTCCCTTCCTACCTCACGTTTGATAGCTCCTTTTTAGGCGTGTAAAACAGTGACAAACACTTAGTCCAGAAATGATGACACACACTGTACACACGACAATGCACTATGACGATACAGTGTATGACACCAACCTCGTCCCCAGCGGTTACTACGCTCAATCTCGTTGGCCGAGTTGGTAATGGCAGACAGGTGCTGCCACCTGAGCAAGGAATTTTCAACTAAACGTCACACAATATTGTCTCCGAGGACAAAACAACAAGATTACATTCTAGTTAGGAGGCCTACATGTATTTCTCATTTCTTCTTGATGACATTGTGCTGTCTGGGGCAGAAGTGTCCCTGGTGCTGGTTGTGACACTGTGCTGTCTGGGACAGAAGTTTCCCTGGTTGTGACGCTGTGCTGTCTGGGGACAGAAGTGTCCCTGGTTGCGACACTGGTGTCTGGGGCAGAAGTGTCCCTGGTGCTGGTTGTGACACTGTGCTGTCTGGGGCAGAAGTGTCCCTGGTTGTGACACTGTGCTGTCTGGGGACAGAACTGTCTCTGTTGGTTGTGACAATGCTGTCCGAGGACAGAAAGAACTGTGTCTAATGTGACATTTTACTCTAATAATAATGAATTAACACAACAAATATTTGTGACGACAGCAAGAACTTATTTGAGAAGAGAGAGCAGGACACTTTATTTGCAGGGGTGACTGAGGTCTGTTACATCAAATATTTTCAGTTTTGGCCCCCCCCCCTAGTGGCATAAGAAAAAGTTGCCTCTGAAGAGTTGAGACCTTGTGGAATGAAGAAAGTCAAGTACCTGGTACCTAATACCGTAAAATGCTTGAACTTCAGTTTTGCAGAGCTCACCAATGCTTTTTACGGCAGAAAAGAAGTAAAGCATTTACATAGTACTTACTTCCATCCATCCCACCCAAAGTTCTTCTGCTTTAGAACTGTGCCCTTGTTCCCAAGTCAATGGGAGACTTTCCTGCCGTTAGAGGCCACCACCAGTTAGCGGTCCGAGAACGTCATGTGAAATGTGACGTCACAGAGAAGTGCACACCACAGCATCATCCATGACGTGGAGGCCATGACTTGAGTATATGCCAGTTACATGTACCAAGAGGACACACTTTCATTGCACACATAAATTTATCAACCCTTTACATAAAATTAGATCATAAATTCTTCATCTGTGCCATCAGTTCATCCAAACTTGCTCCTGTATCAGCAGCTGTCGAGTCTCCACCCTGGAATAACAAGTAAAAGTCTTCAATTACATGTACTATCCATTTTCAAACCTGAAACTTGACAGTTTTCTCAAATCCATGCACACATCAAAACTAGAAACCGACTTGTCAGTTAACAGAAAGTAAACTTGCCTCATCCACAGGCTGTTTGACTGTGTAAGCGACCTTGACCCCAGTCACAAGGTCAGGCTTCTCTCCCTCGGCAGCCTGGAGTTCTTCCTCCGTTGTCTCTGATACGACCTCTATACCTGAAAACGGAAGTACTTCATAGAAGATGTCTCCACAGACAAGCCTCTGCACGTCAAACTGGTAATATGGTCACGCGTGTTCAATAATGATGGAGACAGAAATTCTGAGCCTTTGACTAGACTGGTTAAGTAGAGACCAACATGGAAGCTTTATTAGAGAATTTCCTATCCATTCAAACATGTATCAATTGTTTAGGTCCCTGGATATTGGAAGTCCGTGTTTGTGTTTATTTTGGACCTCCCTGTATTCATCAACTTACAGAATGGATTGTCCTCGTGGACAACCTCCTCTTCACTTGTTTCCACTGTCGCTGGCTTTGGTTTTAGTGCCTCACGCTCCTGAAAAAAGGTGGAATAGAACATAGCACCACCTCAACAACTCTCACAAAAAAAAGGCAAAAACTGAACAACAAATGGCACCAAGTGATACTGCCGGGTCTGGTTGTGCTGCTACGCATCACCAGATTCTGGCAGTGGGAACATATGCTTTAGGGAGGAATTCTTGCCTAGTTGACTGTGACAGCATAGGGGTCGTTACCTTACGTTGACCCCTGGATACACGGGATAGGGGTCGTTACCTTACGTTGACCCCTGGATACACGGGATAGGGGTCGTTACCTTACGTTGACCCCTGGATACACGGGATAGGGGTCGTTACCTTACGTTGACCCCTGGATACACGGGATAGGGGTCGTTACCTTAGGTTGACCCCTGGATACACGGGATAGGGGTCGTTACCTTACATTGACCCCTGGATACACGGGATAGGGGTCGTTACCTGACGCTGACCCCAATGATATGCTGACTAAAATAAACCTACCTGGAAGAGTTTCTGTTGTTTTTGGCAGTGGCGGTCATCACAGTTTGGGTTTGGTTTCATCGCCATTTTTGGGAAGAAGTCTTGTAAAGCATTGTAACCGAGATAGTAGGATACCTCACCAAACTCAAGTAAATATCTGGAGTGAAACAGAATTCATAAAGTCATCTTCATGTAAACTGTACAGTGGATAGTAAGATTCACACAACATTCTGATCCTATGGTGGACAACACAAACGCCCCGTATTCTAGAAGCCTCCTTAACTTTAAGGTCCACTTTAAGCTTTTGTATTCTGCCCTGCAAACAATAGCTAAACTAAAAGGTAAACCTCAGAGTTAAGGAAGTTTCTAGAATACGGGCCATCGTTTGTTCCACAGATGTATCAGACAAGGATGACGAAGCACAAGAAGTGATTTGTGCAAGACCGACTTACTTTAAACAATTCTGCACCAAAAATCCCGCGACAATCCCCATGGTAGTAGGAAGACTAGCAGCACATACACCTTCACGTTTTAATGTTTTTTCATCTGTTTGAGTAGCTACAACCAGCGGAGGAGCACACTACAATCAAAACATTCAATTAATTATAACAGACTGAAGGAAACTTTATTCGTTACATGCATTCAAAATTTGAAGTCGTAAGATTATCAGAAGGTATGATAGAAAATGCCTTCTCGATGCCTGCACAAGCACATTTCTTTCACAAGTTACCGGTACTGGTATTAGTTATCAAAAGAACTCACTGCAAAACATGATGTATCACCAGGTTTGATGACTTGAATGTGGCCAGACACGGCATTCTCGCTCACACCTGACTCTATCCACGTCTGGCCTAATTCATTGCACGCCTGCAACAGAGAAATAAAGCGTTGGATAAAAAATCAATGTTTAATGACAAGAGAATATAGACACATATCGAACATAAAGCACAAAGAACGACACACAGAATGATATAATAAGAAAAGCCTTCCTCAGGCACTTTCTAGTTGAGTTTCCAGAAAAGATGCCTTTTCACGTGATTCGGCATGTTCATTTAGTGAAAATGTTAAACTTCACACACTTACTGTATTAATGGCCATTCTGGCTTCAAAATTATCTACACAACTCAACACGAGGTTCACCGGCTTGTCACCAGTCAAATGGCCATGGCTGAAATAAATCAAATTAATGACTTTAACCTCAGTACATGAGACTAAAGCAGACATTTTTGACAGGCTAAACTTGTCTGCAAGATCCGAGATGAGAGGCACTCTGTCAGTAGTGGTACACACTTATGATGACCAATGGAAAAGAGATCTGGCTGTCTAACCAACACTTGGCTGAATATTCCATTCTTTTGCAGCTGCATATTTCAGGAAACAGCTCATATTCGATGGCTTAATTTCGTCACATCCATCGAGCTTACAGGAAACAGATCCGTTGAGCTTACAGGAAACAGCTCATATTAGAGGAATTAATGTCATCACATCCATCCAGCTTGGCTCTCACCTTATTCTGTTCATAAAGTGATCAAAGTTTTCTACGGTTGTGATATTGTAGTTATACACCTCAAACTCCACATCTGGGTTGATATTTCTGAAAGAGACATTCATTCAGTCAGCATCAATTTAATGCAAAGAATATACTATAGAATATACTGTCTGTATGACACCATGGTCACATTTCTGGACAAATTCACTGTTGACCAGCAACGCATCCTGATTCTCACTCTGAATACTAGTAACAGTGACAATGTACCACAGCCACAGGAAAACTGTTCTAAGGATGCAGGAAACAAGACACCACACACTGACCAGCATGTATTTACCTCAGCGTCTTCTCCGCAGCCTCCACCTTGGACAGCCCAGCTTGATGAGGTTGGAAGAAGAGACGATTCATATTGGCAAGTTCAACTTTATCGTAGTCAAAGAGCAAGAGCTGAAAGTCAATAGAAGTTTGATCAGATTGGATGAAGATGTCCCCACTTGCCTCCAAGCCCAGTGTATACTTCAATGTCCCACTTGCCTCCAAGGAAAGCCCAGTGTATACTTCAATGTCCCTACTTGCCTCCGAGGAAAGCCTGGTGTTTACTTCAATGTCCCCACTTGCCTCCAAGGAAAGCCCAGTGTATACTTCTATGTCCCCACTTGCCTCCGAGGAAAGCCTGGTGTTTACATCAATGTCCCCAATTGCCTCCAAGGAAAGCCTACTGTATACTTCAGAATTTTAAACTTAGTTCTGTGCATCAAATAAGGCATGATTGTAATGCTAGGACCTCCCTCAGTTGGAGTGATAAAGACTGACTAGAAGGTCCCTGATTTACGTCAAGGTAGATCCACCAACTTGGGGTACAATCGAGCAAGTCATGTAAGTACCCACCTTTCCTATTCCACACCTCGTCAGCATCTCAGCAGTCACGCTACCAACTCCTCCCACACCAACAATGGCCACGGTGTAGTCACGGATTCTCTAAAACAATACAAAAAAGAGAAGGAGGTGAGAACTTGTCCAGTTGTTACACTTGTTGATATACTGTTTATCAGCCCAAATGTCTGCAGCAGATGAGGACAAAAATCTGCTAAGTAGAGGTCAGTACATTGTTCACATCATCATCAATGGAACATTCCGGCCATAGGTCTAATTACCTCATAGTTGTCCACGATACCCATTCTCTTCAAAGCCATCAGCCGACTGAAAACAAAATTATTAACATTTAGATTGGCTCACTGCCATCACTCACTTGTTCAACTAGGCCTAGCTAGACACCAGTAGACCTACCTAGCCTATGTCACGAAGGCCTAGCCTAGCATGCTAGTGTGGCCCATCATGTGATGTAGGCCTAAGTGATTGCAAATTATCTGGTAGGCAGGCAGGCCTAGGGCTAAGCCGGCCTACATAAGCAGCCATGGTGGTTATGGTAGGCATACGGTACCGGTCGGTGCTAAGCCTAGGCTTAGCCTAGCGATCCCTACCGGGTAGCCTGCCTACAACACATACCGATAGGCTTTTGACCAATTCAACATAATCAGCCAGGACCCACACCAAGACTATGTCTATGATCTGTCGTGAATACTGACCTGTATGGATTCGAATCCACAACTTCAGAACTCATTTTTGTGATTTTCTCTCGACAGGCCCCACCATATTGTTGCCTATACTCGGCCAATTCACCTTCCAATTCCTTAATTCGAGCTTGTAATTCGTCTGCAGTAGACATTTTTTCTATTTTTCTATTGATTATTGTTTTGTGATGCAGATAAACGCAAAAATTCGGCTTTTAAACAAGGTTTTTATTCAGCCGGTGTTGACATGTGTCAACTTGTTGTTATCGTCGTTTCTGCTAAACAAGAGAGACCATCTCCACCTTCACCTGAGGGGAGTGCAGTAATTGAGGACGCACTGGCTATTCGTACCGTCACGGTGCAAATAACGCCAAACCAGATCTTATTCACACCGTCGTAAACAGCCAATCAGAAAGCTTCATTCAAGGCATGCCAGATGAAGTTACCGGTATCATCTCGCACAATGCCGGATTTTTTTTCAATATTCTTGATGAAAACGTTAATTTATAACCGCTACCAGGAAAAAAAGTTTTATAATCAATGCTTTGGGCAAGGTGGGCCTATACTAAAGTACCGGTGTCTAATGATTCCCGACGGGTGTGGTAGCATGAGCCGCAGTGGTCGAGTGGTTTGCATGGGTGGTTACCAAACGAAAGGTCGCGGGTTCGAGCCCCGTCATGACAGTTCTTCTTTTATTTTCTTCTTGGAGGAATTATACTGATAATAGGAGCTGTCAGCGAGTTGACCACTAGGTGTCACTAGGGCCCAATTCAATGCATCTAGCGGACCCAGTCATTATCGATCGAGCAGCGATCATAATAGATTTCCTGTACATTAGGTCCGCTAAGACTGTGCTGCCATCTGTTAGCAATATGCGCGGCTGACTGCTCCCATTCCTCCATGTTTTCTTTCAGTTCTCCTTTCACCTCCTTTTGTTCTTCTTTTCTTCTTTTAATCGATCCGTGATATCGATCCGTGTGACTGTCTCGGAAAACGGGGAACTGCGTAATTCTTGAGCCAAATTTTTTCGGAAAAAAATTAGGGCCTAGGCCTATAATAGGCCTATGAAAAATATTTTATCATCAGACAGCAGAGGCCAACATTTCATCATTAAGTTCTGTGAAAGATGGGGTCACTGGACCCCGTCAAAGGAAAAAAAATGCCCAGGCTAAAATATCATTTTAGATCTGCTGCCCGCAGTCGCACTAAAACTGTCCGAGTTACGGTGCAGAAATTATACATCACCGTCACGGTACGAATAATCATTCTCCACACACTATTCCCACCGTGACGGTGTAAATAAGAGCTGTTCCTGCACTATTCACACCGTCACGGTACGAATAAGAACCGGCGGCGCACTATTCACACCGTCACGGTACGAATAAGAACCGACGGCGCACTATTCACACCGTCACGGTACGAATAAGATCTGGTTTGGCGTTATTTGCACCGTCACGGTACGAATAGCCCCGGCCAATTGAGGAATAATTGATAACGACTTTACCGCTCACGACAACAACGACGTACATGCGATTTGTTAATTCTTAGAAATTGAGAAGTCATAGTTAGTAGCAGCATTCGTAACACTTCGTGTCTTTCCGTCATTCTTCGGTAACACGCATGATATGATAACGTCAGAAGCATGGCCTACAGTCTTGGCCAAATAAGAATGTCGACCTCAATATCTCGAGAACTACTGGGAATGTTCATTTAAATCGGATTTTCAGAAATTTCTGGATCATTCATTAAAAAATCATGATATTTTCTCATATTCTAAATCACATGCTAAAATTTTACCGACAAAGTTACCTTTCAGACGCGACTAAGTTTTTGCGAGAAATTGAGATAGTGTCTATAGTTCTTTTGCCAGGGACTGTACATGTGCCAAATTATGACATCATCAGAAGAGCTGATTATTTAACGTCATCATATTCTGTGCTCCTGGTCGTATACCTCCGCTTCTATTTTCCAGATTCAACAAATCGCACTCCATGGCACGTTGGTCATGTTGGTGTTTGGTATGTGCTTAGACATGTTAGATGTTAGATAAATCTCCAACATCAATTTCCTCATCTTGGCCCTATTTGCTCATTTTTTTCGGAGTTATTGCAGGGGGCTACCCCCTCATGAATTCGAAATTGTAGTAGGCCTAGTCACGGGCAGCTGTACTTTTGGTGATATAACCCCTAAAATATATAAAAAGACTTTTTATATATTTTACCGGTAGGGGTTATATCACCAAAAGTACAGCTGCCCGTGGCCTAGTTGAGGTGGCCTCTGCCGTGCCCTGCATCTCTTGGACTTGGTTGTGTTAGGAATGAGTAGTCTCACACCCTCACATTGCATGAAGAACTGGTGCAAAGGGGATTAACCCCCCCCCCCCCGAAATGACTTGAAGACAGAGATCAAGGAGTAAATAGCCACTGCATACTTTATTACATTTGCATATTGTACAGGAGTAAACGAATGGGTTCTAGATAAACTAACAAAGCTAAGATCTACTCTACAATCTGACAGTAGCCCCTGGTAGACTGAAGACACAAAATAACTACAGGTTTTCATCATTATGTTGTTAGTCCTATGAATGTGCAGAGAGTTCAAATTGAATGTAATCCATTCACGCCAAACTTGGAGCCTCGGCAGTAATTTATGTATCGGATTGAAATCTCAAATTCAAACTTAGAGCTGGGAATTTTATTAATTCTTGGATTTCTGATTTCGGTTTTCAGGTTCCCTGTCCTCCTGCCAGTGATCAGGTTGATACGGCAACGTGATGGGTCATACTAAATTGTGGAAGGGAGATATAGCAAAGGTCACGAGGGTCGGATGTTATTGTTCGACCTCCTCGATCCATCCTGGCGTACGAATTTTAGAGGGTCATGGGCACGACCAAGAGGATCTGAGAGGTCCTTTCTAAGTGCCTTGTAAATCTCCCCTCACACGAATAACAACTGTGCCCATCTGACACTATTATTGGTCTTAATACTTAATGGTACAGCAGGGAATCATGGTGTACCGTACAGTGATCTTACAGAGAACTGGACCCAGGACCTCCCGATTCTGCATGCAGCTCTCCTGCACTACACCACTCTCGTCTCAAAACAGGTGAACCTGGAAACCATCATTATATCAACATCCGTCCGGAAAGTTTTGTGGAAAAATTTCTCATTTCTACTGTACATCCTGTTCAGACTTCTCTTAACTCTGCATACGATACCGGCACCGGTACATGTGTACCAGTAGTTTGAAATGTTTAATTCCAAGGTTTTCTTTAACTTGTTCAGGGAATCCCAGCATCTCTGAGGAGTAACTGCCCGAGGCTTATCAGTATTTCCCACAGAATAAATAGCTGCACATATATGTTATTATATCGAGTATTAGATAACCTTTTTCAGTTTCTACCAATAATAGAGCATACTGCGGCGACTAACCTACAGAGTCCTGAGCAACCTAAATAACAAAGGAGGTATAAAGCGTAAACGATTCAACAAAAGTTGTCATTTTCATATCATTATAGTTGTTCATGCTTCGGTGATTTTTGATTGACCCTTTGGTTGCCAAGCGACGGGGAAATCTATTCACCAGGAACGGGAATTTCCCAACGTCACTGATCTGATACTGCGATTATGTTCATTTGTTAATGTCGGCCATCTTGTGCTAGTTCTGATAAACGTGGCATCGCAGTCGTCAAAGGGCAAGATTTTCTGTTGTCATATTTTGTGTTTTCATCAAACTCATCCTCAAACAGCTATCGACAGTGACCTTGAGAGGTTAACTGAAGGTCAAGGACATTGAACAAACTGCCTCAACAAGTCAATGCACGAGGTCTGAGTTATCTCCATGGTAACGGTATCACAAACAACTTGGAGTAGTAAAATTATGGTGTCACTGCATAGATGAGAAGATAAATGCATAGATGTCAACATATTACATGTACATTCATGTACATGTAGCTGACTCGTATCCATATACATGTACATGTATATAGCTGAGATACCGCTCTCCATTTTGTTTTAGGGACCGTAAAAATTTGTAAAGCATGTACAACAATCGTCAGCTAAAATCGTATCAAAACTTACGCCTGAATAAAATTATCGTGTTGAAATGTATCACGTTTTGTATAAGAATCACATTTAAAAAATAACAATGTAATCGTCATAGCAACCCTCTTGTTCCAAGGTCATCGTCATAGTAACCCTCTTGTTCCAAGGTCACCATTCTTTATGAAGACCTTAAAACATACCACATAAGGTTCTGGGCATGAATCATGGTTGACGTTTTAGGCACCATATTTGGCTACAACAAAACCTCCAAAACCTTGGATTAAGAACGAGAAAATCAACGACTTTGGATGGTCGCTGTCGTGTGATTGTCATATCATCGACTCACTCAGCACCCAACCACAGTCGGCCTCCGTCCTCAGAAAATCAACCCTAGGGATGATTTAGTGAGGAAATCGGCCTTTACCCTTATGAAGTCCTGAAGACTATTTCTTCAGGCTTACAATGTAATTTGGCACAATAAATACTGAAAGGGCACTGAATGAGTCGTGAAAATTTGAGAATATATTTTGTATTTTTCACATAAATATTGTCTCTGCAGTCTCTCCCCGAGGATATTTTGTAATCTCGGGGAATTCACAAAATGTTTCTAGTCCTTTGCATTTTCGATGAACAATCCAGCGCGGCACGAGATTGAGCCAGCGTCGTTTGTCACGATACATTTGTACACTGACTCATCCTTGGCTGTGACGTTTTCGATCGTCAGGGTGAAAACTCCGCCCTTGCTCTCCTCCATGATGGTCCGTTTGTCCTTTGCGATCTCCTTATTCTTCTTGAACCACACAATCTTAGGCGGCGGGGTACCGGACACCTTCACTTCGAAGAATGCCGTATCACCCTCAAATAACTCGTTATCTTTCATTTTCTTGATGAACGCTGGTTTTTCAGATTTCGCCTTCTCCTCCGGTGACTTCCTTTCTTCGGCAAATCTCTTCTGTTCGGCTTCGACCTTCAACAAGAAAAGACGTCGACTGTGTTCTTTCCGTCACTGACTGAGTTGGAAGCTTTTCATGCAGTGAGATGCTTCGAGGTCTCGCGGCGTCACCGTTCTCAAGTTTGGAGGGGTCAGGAGGGTTCACCACGCTACTTCTACCGGTTAGTATAGACAGGCGGCCTATCGCACGGATGGCATTCCCGGTTTTCTAAAAACAGAACAGAAAGAAAAGCGTGCAAACAAACATGCAGGATTCGTGCGGTGAATGGGAGAAATAATGCTAACAGAAAACAAGGGACGAAAAACATCTGCAGGTCAGAACAGAAAACTAGAACTCAAGAAAAATCAAATAAAGTTGAAAATCAAATAAAGTTGACACTTTCATTGCCAAGTAAAACACTTGAAAGTTAGCTGAACCCTGTCACATAGGTATTCATTGGAAAGCTCTCAGTGAGTACTTTCCAATGAATACCTATATGACAGGGTTTTTGTAACATTTCAGGATCATTTTCAAATGTTTTGATGAAATCGGCAATGGCGGTCTAAGGATCAAATAACATGTGCATGGACACAAAAGCAGGCACATCATACACAATGAAACGTCCAAACAAGCCTAACACCATGAGACATCCAAACAAGTCTAACACTGATGTTTACTCAAAGGAGATTTATTTACAATCAAAAGGTCTTCACACACTTGCTCATGCTTATTCCTCGGCCATCCTGCCTCCTGGCGACGATGTTGATGCAAGAACAGGTGTGTCAAGGCCTTGAAGGGATATTGTTTAGTAAATAACTACGGAAGATGACGACAAACTACTACAGTACTTCAGGCAAATTCTGTTAGTTCAGGACACAAAGCACCGGGGCACGCAGTATTTGTAATGGGGGTATTTAGTACGAAATATCTTGCAGGATACATATGCATCATCAGAAGAAAGTTCTGTCACTACGTCTGCCATCATCTCAGTGAGTTCTTAGGGTAAATTCCACTCATCAAGTTATAATTCAATGACGTTAACTCATTGAAAACAAGGCCGACGTTTTATCTTCACAGAGTTTGCATCAAGAGAGAGTTTGCCCAAACCTGAGATACATACCTGCCACTTGCGTCGAGCCAGATACTGTTTGAGTTTGGATTTGTTGAGTTTCTGTTTCTTCTGTTTATCTTTAGGTTGTGCTAACCATTTGTGAGCGAGGCAGTCTTGTATCTTCAGACGTTTCCTGTAATGACATCAACATGAAGAAGTCACATCACGTCGTGATAGAGTTGTGAGATTTATAGATCTGTTTTCATGATTGATGTGATCGTATCATGTGATCGACTGAACGAGCAGACGACATCAGTGGGAGACTTTCCTGCCGTTAGAGGCCACCACCAGTTAGCGGTCCTAGAACGTCATGAACGTCAGAGAAGAAGTGCACGCCACAACATCAATGAATGGAGGCCATGGCTTACATATGTGACATCAAATTTTGTTACATTCCAGGATCGCTAACAGGTGGCCTCTAACGGCAGGAAAGTCTCCCATTGTTACAAGTGAGATGTCCATAACGAGTAATCAAAATGTAAATCTACCTTCAGACTGAAAATAAAGAGAATATAGAGTTCATAAATACACCACGAAAGACTCACTCTTTTCTTTTGATGAGTATTTTCTCAATGAAGTCCTTGGCATCTTTCGAGATGGCGTCAAACGCTTCGTCTTCAAAGTCCCAGGCAGCTTTCGTCACATTACTCAGCGTCTGTTGGTCGCTCTCGCCCGCGAACGGTGACAGACCGGACAGACTAGAAGAGAGAGACACTCACCATGAACAAGAGGCCAGCAAAGTCATGTTGACATCAGATGCAAATGTTCAAGTCAAAGAGTATGTCATGTCCACGAATGACTAGGAATTGCTGATGGCTGATGTGGATGCTCTCATTGATGGGGGAGTTTTCTCGGCCAAGTTGGTAACTCAGCCATGGGGCACTACAATGTATCTCAACTAACAAACAAAGTGTAAACGTCCTTTGATCCTATGGAACATGGTATCCAGTATCTAGGGTAACGTCTGCCCACGAAAAGTCGTCAGTATCATGGAATACTTACAGGATGTAACAGATGACGCCGATACTCCAGACATCAGCGGCCATGTTGATCACGTCATAGTTGATTACCTCCGGGGCGACAAACTCTGCCGTCCCAAACATCACCCGTAACTCCGTCTTGGGGTCATAACGTCGTGCGAGACCAAAGTCAATAATTTTGATCTTGTTGCTCTTGGGTTTGATACAGAGAACGTTTTCAGGTTTGAGATCAAGATGAAGAATGTTTTTCTCGTGCATGAACTGAACGCCGCTGCAGATCTGGCGGACAAAATAGATGGCGTCCTGCTCCGTCAGTTCAAAGTCGTCGGCGACGATACGTTCGAAGAGTTCACCTCCGCGGATGCTGAAAATTAGAACATCCATCAATGAATTCTGAAAACGACAACTAAATGTGACCTGCTCCAGCAAAAGTAGGCGCATATTGCAACCGAGGAAAGGGTTAATGGCATTACAACACAATAGCTGAAATGTACGTCTCTACAGAAACTTTGATATGAGCAAACCCTGGTTTTGAACATTTTGAAATGAAAATCTTGGCAAACTTACATTTCTGTGATGACGACAATATTCCTGGCGTGGTCGTACGCGTCATAAAGTTGCAGCAGTTTCGGATGAGAGAGTTCTTTCATTAGGTTGACTTCTTCGATCTTTTCATTTTTGTCGGTGGCTCGGTACTTCATGTATTTAGCAGCGTATGAATTCCCGGAGGATTTCTCCACCACCTCGTACACTTGGCCGAAGCGACCCCTGAGAAGACGAAAGTTAGAACTGAACCAAACAAGAAGAACAAGGTTTCATCTTAAAGAAAGTCAGATAAGGCAAAAAAAAAATATTGTCTGTTTCTTGTCCAGCAACTCAGCAAAAATTGATGCGGGCATGCGAATTTTTTTTTTATTTTCAAATAATTTTTTTTCCGTTTTCTTCATGGATGGGGGGAAATACCACCAGCAAACTATCTCTCTACATGTTTAAAGCACAGATTTCATGAAAAATATAGATGATTTCAAGTGATGAAGCATTTCTGTGCATTGTATAGAAGGCGCTGCGTAAGCAAAGTGGGGAAATTTGAAATTGGTGAGAAAAAAAAATTTCGATGTGGAGGGCCTGGGAATGACGCGGGCGCAGACAAGAAACAAATACTTTATTTTTTTGGCCTAAGCACCGAATACTAAAACCCCACAAGTCCACTTTTTGTGATAGGTTTGTCTTCTGAGTACTAAATCACCATTTGAACTAAACACACTTACTTTCCGAGCAAGTCCTTTTTCTCGTAGAAGTCATCCACGTTGGCTTTCTTGATTTCAACCTCCGCGGATTCAAAGACGGCGTCATCACCTGAAAAACGGACACAAAAATGTTGTAGATCTCACTTTCTTAAGACATCTGGCTCGATGTGCAGAATGGCATCATTTTCTAACAGAATCTAAGACTCTAATGCAGTGGTACACCACTCTCCCACAGCAGGGGTTTTTACCTCGCTCCTCTCCATCCACTCACACACACTCTGTGCCAGTGTATCAGGAGGAGCGAGACCAAAGCCCTGTTATGGGAGGATGATGGTACAGATGATAAACACAGCTGTCAGAGTGGTACGTGTGAGTTGTCATATGTGAGGCGGTCTAGGAAAATCTGTCGGATGTTGCATTTGAGGAAAGGGTACAATTCAATAGCTGAAATGTACTACATAAAAGATAAACAGTAGCAGATCAATGTACAGGCAATCTGACAGCCCTTGTTGATCATTCAGCAAAATCCGATGGGTTTTTCTAGACCGCCACACATATGAGTGGCACAGTGCAAACATCAGCGCCGGTCACTTCTGAGGTCCCAGGTTCAATGCCCAGTAAGACCTGCTCTTTATATGACAGAGAGGATGACTCTCGTTGACAGCGTAGGTTTTCTCCGCTAGCTCCAGTTTCCTCCTGCTGGACGTTAGATTCGCCCGATGTTATCTTTAGTACTCTACTACTGGAGACAATAATGCCATATTTTCCATACTTCAGCCATATTTCACGCCGGAATTTCACGTACTCTGCACTTGAATCTAAACAACATCAGAGGCAAAATCCCACAACCAGGGTTTACTGTAAAGCAAGATAATTTCGCGGCTGGAAATGTTCGCGAATCAAGTATTATAGACATATTCGCAGCAGGATATTTTCGCGAGTCTCTGCCATTTTTTTCAGTTTTTTTTTCACGGGCCATATTTATCACTTGAGGTACTCATATTCGCGACAGGAAATTTTCACGACTCATACACTCTCGCGAAATTCGCGAAAATTTCCTGCACGCGAAATTTTCCTGCTTTACAGTAACTAAACAACACCAGGTTATTTACAGACATGCATTCTAATATATAAACAAGCTATGAAGCAGGTGAAAATGATAAATTACCAAGTGTTGAATTGAAGGAATTGCCAAGGTCTGGCTCATGCCCCGTGCTATCCCATAAACTCGGCCGCTTTAGGATTAAACCGTAGTAAACTAAAGAACAGAAAGGGTGCGTCATGTTAGAACAGAAAACAGGGGGAGGGGGAGGGGGTTGATGCATGTGGCAAACACGAGGGGGGTGGGGGGGGGTTAATGAAACAAACAGAATGAAAGATTGATAAATGGCAAGTGGTGAGGTAAAACTGAAGTGAATATCAGACCATTTGTTAAGGCATGCCCGTCCTAGATGGACTCCCGTTAAGTTTGTCAGTGAACGGCTTAACCTGGAGTTGAATGATAACAATACCAGATGCAGTTAGGGTACCCGGTTAAAGAACAAAGTTCAATCGAAGACTTACTATCATCTTCATCCACTGTGGTCGAGGATTCTTTCCTGTCGCCCATGACAACAGGCTCCGATTCCTCCGATGGTTTGCTGAAGCCATGTTTATTCTCCGCCATCACGCGGAATTTGTACATTTTGTTCGTCTCGAGGCCTTTGACTTGGTACGATGTGCTCTGGAGGTGAACGAATAAACTATTGAATCACAATGAACCAACTGAATCAGCTACGCAGTGGAACACTCTGGTTTCCTCCTGCATTTCATGTAGATGCTGAACATTACCTAGAAAGCTACACAGATGTACAGTGCTTAATAATTCAAAATCTGAAAGTCAGTATTTGAACTTAACCTTTGGTGTAGGACTATCCGTCGTACTCACCCTGCAGTTTGAGGTCATGACCTTCCAGTTGTCCTTGAACTTCTCACACAGCGCCATCTCTACTTTATAGTTGTTAACAATACAGCCGCCGTCATAAGACGGGCCGGACCATGACAAGACGAGGGAGGTCTCAGTCACTTTGGAGGTGGTCGGTTTGCCAACAGGTGGCTCAGGTATATCTAGAGAAGAGAAATGGTGAAATGAGACCCTCGTTGCAAACAAGGAAAGGGTTAACAGCCTTACAACACAATAGGTGAAATTTAGTGTAGGTACGTCTCTGCAGGTTGACAATAGCAGTGGACAGCAGTGATAATAGTTGAGTAAACTGATGACCAGTGATGATCACCTGCGACATGTGCCTACATTTGCTGAAACCTTCGAAACAAGACTGGTGGTGAAAGTTTGAACTCACCTTCGACGTTGAGAGAAGCAGACGCGGTCGCCGTCCCAGCCTCGTTCTCTAACCTAACGGTATATTTAGCGATGTCGTTCTGTTCACAGTCTTTAATCGTTAGCGTTGTTTTATCACGAATGTTATCGATCTTGACGCGAGTGCTTTCTTTGACTTTTTTATTGTTTTTCATCCATTGGATCTCCGGCGCCGACTCGCTGTTGAACACGGCTTTCAGAACGGCTTTCTTGCCTTTTAAGATGGAGACATCTTTAGGTGGATCTTCGATGACCGGGACGGGGGTTGGACCGGACCCCTTAGTGCCCTTTTTACTCTCAGCATGACCAGCTCTTTCTGTAAGATAATGGAAAGGATCAGAAATGTTCGCTAACTGATTTGGGGGGGGGGGGTTGGAAAATATGCAATGGGATAAAAGGACAAGTTACAATTTCCCACAGCCATCATGAAACATCCACAAATGCTCTTCCCTCGCACTTGTGGAGCCACGGTGGTGTAGTGGTTCAGGTCTCCAACTAGGGGTCAGAGGGTCCAATAATGCGTACCTTTACAGAGAAGATCACAGTTCTCTGTGGCAGTACCAGAGCTGTTTGTAGCTGTACAGGTGTAAATCCCCTCATCCTCTGGGTAGACTTCTGCAATGACTAGTTTGGCGATACCGTTCTCGTAAGACATTTTGAAGAACTTGGATTCCTGGAAGAAAATGACAAACTCCATAAACATCGTTCAGCAGACAAAGATTCCTGCCAGAGTTTAGAATGATAACTGGATTGTTCTCCTCATGCCGATGGTGTAGCGGCCACAAGTTTCCCACTGAGAGGAGGTCATGGGGGTGAATCCATGGGAGAATTTTCTGCCGTTAGAGGCCGCCACCAATTAGCAGTCCTAGAACGTCATGGAACTTGACATCACAGAGAAGAAGTGCACGCCACAATGTCATCCATAACGACGTGGACAGTGTGGCTAACATCTGCGATGTCGAATTTTGTGACGTACTAGGTGGTGGCCTCTTATGGCAGTAAAGTCTCTCATTGTAAATATGGACCTTGAGCCACTCGTGGCCAACTCCACCACCTACTAGAGAATCTCTAAGCTCCCCGCCCCAAGATCAGCTACAGCGCTACATGTCTCAGTGTAATTACGTCATTCTCACCTTGATGATTTTCTTATTGCACTTCCATTCAATCTGAGGCTCCGGCACAGCCTCAATCTCAACCTCAAACACAACCTCGCTCCCTTCCCTGGCAACCTGGTCCACAAGATGAGTCACAAAGCTTGGTTTCTTCTTGAGCTGTGGTTCAATATGTGATTTAAGAACCTCCCTAAAGTCATGTTGTTCAATCTCTTTATCTTCTGACGACTCGGAATCCTGACTTAGTTTTTCTTGGAGACTCGGCCGTGACTTTAATAAAGCACGGAAATCTTTATGATGGTGTTCCTCGTCGGAGATTTCTTCCACTTTTATATTGCACTGACACTTCGCTTGACCGACGCTGTTCTCGGCGACACAGCCATAGCGACCACCATCCGTTGCTAACGTCGTCGTGATTTCCAATGTGTGGGTGTTACCTTTACTGGAGATCTGAAGAAAGATGAAAATTCCGGTTAAAAACAGCTGATACGGAGGCAAGGGTACAAGGATAGATGGGATAGAGGCAGAGTATGAAATAATAGACGTCCAGCTACTGGGTCTCATAAATTCACTATATGAGGATCTAATGGGAAACTTTCCTGCCGTTAGAGGCCGCCTGTTAGCGGTCCGAGAACGTCACAAAATTTGACATCATAGACGTAAGCAGAAATAGATAAGCGAGCTTGCTCATCTATTTATGACGTAAGCCATGGCCTCCGTGTCATTATGGATGACGTCATGGTGAGCACTTCTTCACTGTCAAATTTCGTGATGTTCTAGGACCGCTAACTGGTGGTGGCCTCTAACGGCAGGAAAGTCTCCCACTCCCTGAGCATCACCGTCCACACTTTCTGAAGCAAAACCACCTAAATTGAACAGAATTCCACTGATGTCATGACACGTCACTTACCTTGAACCTAGCATCCTTTCCAGGCTCCAGATCTTTACCATCCTTGGTCCATCTGACCAGCGGGGCAGGCTCACCCTTCACTTCACACAACAGTTTGGATTTCTCACCTTCCTCAACACTTATTGACTTTGGTTTCTCGACAAACTCGGGTGGTGAGAGGCCTTCTTTGTCTGAGAAAAGAAAGAAGGGAAACTGGAGAGGAGCAGAGTGGGCAGGTTGATTCCTGCTTTTGAACCAAGTATCGTAACACTAGAGTTGCAAAATGCAGTCTCAATCCTGCTTCTGATCCAAAACGAGGGTCATATTTGATATTTGATATTTATTTTGACCAACACAACAGTACGGTAACAAAAGTTTCATACACATGGGAAGAATTGTGGTCAGGGACAAAGCCAAGATCCTAATAGGATCGCTTACGGCTTTGCCCCATAATATCTCCTTCTCATCCAATAATAGGGTCACTATATGGAAGCAACACACCACTCTGTAAGTAACACAAGACAAGCTTTCTGCTTGAGAACCAATCAGACTGTGCACCAGGCAGCACCTGGCTGACATGCTGGTGACACCTCTGAAGAGCCACATGACGCGTTGGTGACACTTCTGAAGAGCCACATGACGCTTTGGTGACACTTCTGAAGAGCCACATGACACGTTGGTGACACTTCTGAAGAGCCACATGACGCGTTGGTGACACTTCTGAAGAGGCACATGACGCGTTGGTGACACTTCTGAAGATCCACATGATTGGCAAGATGGCTGCCCGATTCTGTTACTAAGTACATTGTATTTCACCAGTTTGTCACTACTCTACCCAACTTTTCTTATGGTTTCCAAGGTACGGTACTGCATCATAAACCAAACTTGTATCAGACTTGGCATTTGTGAAACCGTGGAAGCATATTTTGTAATCTTCTACAAAACAGGCCCATTCTAGAGTCTCCAGAACTTTACCTTTTGGTCTAACGATGAGTTTACATTCACTATACGCCTGTCCAAAATCATTGAGTATCTCACACGCATAAAAACCCGTATCGTCCGTGCACGCCTTCGGCAGAGTTAATTTATGTAAATTTCCAGGATGGCGGGTCTGTATAAAACCAGGGTCATTTGGCGGCAGCTCTTTGTTTTGTCGGACCCAGAATACGTCTACGGGTGGGGTGCCTATAAAGGAGGGAACAGGAGGAACATGCGAGAGTGGAACAAAGGATGAGACGTTTTTTTCCTTGGTTCAGATGTGGCCAGTCGTTTGATTCTATCTCAATGATGATAAACGTTTGAAATAAAGTGGTCCAAATTTTAGGCCTTAAAATTGGCAGAAATGACCACGCAGAGAACT
>NMRB01002780.1:76999-89257 GCA_002633025.1 Notospermus geniculatus
AGGC
Source organism: Notospermus geniculatus (assembly GCA_002633025.1). Classification (NCBI taxonomy): domain Eukaryota; kingdom Metazoa; phylum Nemertea; class Pilidiophora; order Heteronemertea; family Lineidae; genus Notospermus; species Notospermus geniculatus. The sequence goes on from NMRB01002780.1 coordinate 77,004, forward strand.
GAGCATTTTTTTATTAGTTGGCTCTCGAGCCCGCCGACCCCTAAAACTGCCGAAAATGAATAAAAAAAAAATTTTTTTTTTTGGCCATTCTCGAGCCCGCCGACGCAAATATTCACCATTTTTTGGAAAAAAATTTTTTTTTTATTTTATTTTTATTCCGCCCGCCGATCTCAGCTGCAGCGCCGTGGATGTAGCGTACGTCGATGTACAGCGCTATGCACAGCAACCGTGCACAGCGTTCACCACTGCCATGACATGCTTTCAATTATGTCCCAATCTTGAAGGGTTGAGTTGAAATAGGTAGTAGTTGTCAGGTAGGTATTTGTGAAAAACATGAGCAAGACTTTCTTTATTTTTTTCTATCCTCCTGCTTTCAATCCCAGAACAGAAGCTGTGAGAACTTGAAAAAAAAATTTTTTTCTTTTTCTTTTTTCCATCCTCCGATTTGAAAAATGGCACTAAAAAGCTCGAGAGCCAACTAATAAAAAAATGCTCGCCTTATCAGTAATAAAGTCAACTATGCTGAACAAGCCTAGACGACGAGCACAGAGTAATCTGAGAATAACATGTAGGAAAGAACCCTTATGCCTGGAGCAAGTCCAACGTTCTCCATGCTTACATGACTTCAAGACTACCAGAGACAGTTTGCATTCATTCAATCTAACTACTGGTACCGGTAACAGGTTATGAACCAAATCCAGCATGTTATGTCATAATATTTTTAGTAGCACTGTTGATGCTCAATCCCTGAATATGCACTAATATTTCTATCTGCAAGAGACGTATAACACAGTTGCAGATAGTTGGACGCTGACTTACTCGTGAAGGACCAGACGACATTGTACAGGTACCACACTGAACGAATAAGCACAAGGAATCAGTGTTGGAGCCTTACCTACATAATGCACAAGGTATGGGGCCCAAACCCACTGCAGGAGCCAATACACCCTTGCCGTACAGTTTCCAAAGTCAGTCATACATAATGACAAACTCTACAAACATTTGACTGTTGCATTTGGATGCAAGACTGTGCATCTTGCTTGTGGAAGTCGTGTAGCAAGAGTAGTAACCATAGTAATGAGTCTGAGCCTTTACTTACACTCGTAAATTATACTTAAGGCATGGACAATGGCTGTGCATGGTTTGCAGGGACTAACATGGCATGTGTACACGGGGTAAGCAGGGCCTAGCAGGCTGTACAGGGGTTAAGCAGGGCCTAGTTGGCGTGGTGTGTGTAAGCAGGGCCTAGTTGGCATGGTCATGTTGGCGTGATGTGTGTAAGCAGGGCCTAGTTGGCGTGATGTGTGTAAGCAGGGCCTAGTTGGCATGGCCATCAAAATCCTGAGAATTTGCATGTAGATTAGTTGTATACGTTCACGTTTTTTCTGACAGCAATACGTCCCACCGGACTTGTGTCATCAGAGGCAGAGGTGTCAGAGAAGACCCTAGTGGTCCTGAACACACCAACACAACCTGAGGGGTCAAAACCCAAACCAAGGTCAGGAATGTGCCCCGATGTGGAAAGATCAGGAATGTGCCCCGATGGGGAAAGATCACACAGTGTGCTGGAAAGGGAGCAATCTTACACGGCACACACCAAAAGAAGCAATCAAACATGATGGCTACAGTCACCTCTAGATATCGTCTGCTATGGTCATAAGATGATCTGGCAAACCTCGTCGCCAAATAGCAAAGATACAGGTTTGTGCATTAGTCATGTACTATGTTTAAGTTCCTGGGAACTAGTTTTACTGAGTGCAGAATTGCTTCTTTTGGCTAACGAAAGACCTGATTGGGTGAAAAATAACTTTTACAAAAGACAAAATAATCATATTGTTCTGGAAAGTGAGACTTCGTTCTTACCTTGAAGTTTGACAGACATTTCCACTTTCTCTCCGTCATCGACGACGGTGTCCTCGAGCTCCTTGACAAACTTTGCTGGCTGAGACTTGGGCGCTTCTGAAGTGGAAAAGGGAAAGTGGAATGTGGTTAGAGTGAGCTCAGAGCATCTGACTTACGACAGATAGGCCACAGTTTGATACCTGGTCACCGTTTTCTACTCTCAACTGATCTGAAACGATCAAGTTGCGCGCTGAATGTGTTGCTCCTTGAGTTCCCTAGGAAGGTTTCTGGAGAGACTGGGGTCATAATGTGAAACATTTTGAGGCCGTATTACTGTGGGAAGTGCTGTATACATGTAAATCCTCACATTAAGTTATTACGATTAAACTTACCGGTGATTGTAACCCGAGCACTTGTCCTGGCTTCACCGACAGGATTTTTAGCGATACACGTGTATTGTCCGTCATCCTCGGCGAAGACCTCAGCAATTTCTAACCTGGCCGTCGTGCCGTCGAACAGAAGTTGAAAATCTGACGTCGATTTGAGTTCTTCTTTTCCTTTAAACCATTTGATACTCGGTTCAGGATTCCCGGCGACGGTACACTCCATGACGAGTTTATCTCCGTCGGCGACGATCATGCCCTTGAGTTGTTTTGTGAAGGTCGGAGGCGTTTTCTCGCTGCCGGCAGCAACTGGCGAAATATACAAGTAATAATCAGTGTGTGGTTATGTTTACTGACAACAAGTGGCGCCACATGAGATCTGAATTCTGGCACAGTTTCTGGAAGTGCATTACTTCAATGATACTCACCGATCACTTTGAGCTTCGATTCCGATCGCGCCTCTCCGAGGTCGTTCTTCGCGACGCAGGCGATCGTACCTTCGTCTTCGGGGAATATCTCATCCATCTCTAGCCACGCCCTCTTTCCATCGTAGTTCTGACGATAATCGGTTGAGAGGGGGAGGATCTTACCCTCGCGGTACCAGGAGATGTCCGGTTCTGGAAGACCTAGAGTAGGATGGCGTAGAAAACACATGTACAGTCGTCTTTAACCCAATTTGATGAAATGTTTTATTGTAAAGAATATTTTGTCACGCTTGGATTCAATGAGGAAGTTTATTTTAGGACAGTCATGTATTCATTGGTATGTTGGGTTAAAGGAGTCTGCTATAATTAGATAAGCCTAAACGTTTTGGTAACAAGACTTTTGACTTCAGATAGGGATGTGATCAGAGGGTCACACAATGACGAGTCTTCAGCAATGGAAAGTTCTAACAAAGATTTCATTTTAAGGCTATTAACACAGAACTTGTACAGAGGCGTACACAGAACTCAGAGACTGACCCCCCTGCACAGAAATTGGACTCGGGCCAGCAGGAAACTCAGACTTAGACCCATTCAGAATCCGTTCAATGGCCTTCTCAGAAATCGGGACATAGGTCAACAAAAGTCTCTTACATAGGCCTACATAGAACTTTGAATAGGCCCTAAGACGAAAGAGATGTTCAACACGGATGCATTGAACCCCTTGCAGCTACAATATGGCACGGCTTAACCCGCCGGCCATGGAAGATTTTCTTTATGGCCTACTTGGTGCATTGGCCTCGGAGCTAGAAGTTAAGCAGCACTGATGCGATCACTACTTGGATGGGTGACTGCATGGCGCGCATACAATACAACTACGGACATGGACTTACCAATCACTTCACACTCCCAGATAGCTCCTTCTCCTTCAGCCACTTCTAACGGGTCCTCGAGTTGAACAAGGAACTTTGGAGCTGTGGGCTTCTTCAGTTTAGGCTTTGGTAGAGCTGAAAAGAGCATCACGACATGATGATAATCTCCAGGGGGAAGCTGACCATTAAATGTCAGTGTTCAGTCAGAGTTGATTATAAAACTTTTGTCACCGATATTTTTCTCATTTTCAGATGACTCAACAGCTGGTGATCGGACGTCATGCTCATTTGCGGACCTCAATATCATGACATAGAAATCCAGTGATATCAGGCTCGGGGTACACTTGCTGTCTGACTGTCACGCAACAGGCATAGATCAGCAACTTACCGTGAACCGTGAGTGGTGCCGATGCTTGTGCCTGTCCAGTTACTTACCGTGGACTGTGAGTGGTGCCGATGCTTGTGCCTGTCCAGCTGAGTTGGAGACTTTGCTCATAATCGTCCCCTCATCACCAGCTGTGATGTCGGTGATCTCAAGGTAGGCAAAACTGTCCGTCTGGTACACCTGCAAATAGTTCACAAATTGTAATACCGGTATATGTGATGTACAGTTTTCTAGTGCCTTTTTCAGAAAATAATTTCTGTTGAACAAGAATTAATTTCTGTTGAACAAGAATGTAATTTCTGTTGAAGAAAAAATAGTTTATCGAAGGCGCATTAAGCAAATTACAGGTGACTAGGCCCACTCAATGAATACGTGATGTAACTCACCTGGTATCTGCCCCCAGGAGCGATCTTGGTCCCTTCCCACTCCCACACAAGGTCGGGGGTTGGTTCCCCAGCAAACGCACACTGGAACTTGGCTGTGTTTCCCTCCTCAATAAAACACTTCCTTGGTTTGGTCGTAAAATATGGTTTGATTTTCTTGTCCACTTTACCCTTCTTTTTGTCTGAAATGATGAAGTGATGTTGGGTTGTATTAAACTGCTGTTGAGACTCTCTTGTGGTCGCTAGCCTGGACGTTTCTTCCAAAATGGGTTCGTAAGAATGCCGAATCAGACCAAATCAGACCAAATCAGACCGAATCAGTGAACTGGCCTCGAACACGATCGAACCAACTCCAGGTAGGGCTTATGCCTGTAGTCTCCACCAAGCTCATCCAAATCTGACAGGTGTAATATCTTGGAAACTGCATGAGATTTGAAGCGTTGTGTTAATTATGGCGAGTTTGCATACAGCACGCAGGGTGTTAAACTCATCTGCTCCTCAGTTGCCAAGGTAATTCAGCTGTGTCCAGGTGTGAAAACCGTCTGGCCTACTGGTGTCTTTACACCTGTCTTTATCATGCTCTGGTGAGTGATATTAGGCCAAGGGTATGGTTTCATGGGATTGGCGGGCTCGTGGTTCAGATTCTTGATGGAGTCCACCAAGGTTACTCTCTCTCCCCATGACTGTACAATGGATATATAACCAGGCTTTGACTGGTTTGTATTCCGAAGCAAGTCCTCATGTCAAACCGTAAAGTTTTAATGGCGGCCATCTTTCTGGTCGCCATGGTAAATGCACTTTCTCTGGTGAGAAAACTTGTGATTGGTTCATGTGATCTTCCACCAGACTGAGAGGGCCGGTTTCCACGGCAATGACACAAGATGGCTGCCAGTGACACTGATCTAATAAACCTGACTTACCAAATAGTTTACCCGCTGTTAGCGATGGTCGTGGTGGTTTCTCTTCCAGACGTTTGAGGGCTTCACGATGTTCTGCACTCACTGAAAACAAAAACAACAAACGGACATCAAAAACATGTTTTATCCTATAAACATTCTTAAAGAATTTGGATATCATTCTTCTTTGGCTTGTTGAGATAAATCCTGAAAGATGGAAGGTGATCATTGGTCTCCACGTCTAAGGAGGGGAATTGGAGAAACAAGTTTTTGTCAACTATTTCTTGGACTTGTACATTTTGATTTCATAAATTGTTATTGTTATCTCAAAGAACAATAGAAATCTGACCGCAGCTAACCAGAGGTTGGTCTTTCCGAAAACATCCAACGTTGAATTTAGAATTGGATACCAGTACCTCACCACATGACACAAGGTCCCCCCCCCCAACATTGTTATACCCGTAAATAACCCCATCTTCACAGCCAGATTCCATTCTATCCTGAGCTTCCCTAACAAGATGTCAATATTATCCCTCAATATCAGATTCTCCCATCTCACCTTGAGAATATCTCAGTTCTATTTTCACACATGAAGCAAACCTTTCCTCCCGTTTATCACGCATTTTTAAATCTTTCAAAATTCCGTCCGTGTCTTCTCAAATTCTCTCTCCCATACCTCTGTCATAGCTAAACATTTAATGAGTTCCTTGAAAATACTCCCCGATATTCCCCAAATATTTTGATGCTATTTTTAATCCGGATGTCTAATCCTTATCAACCAATCAAAACACAGGACAACAAATGACCCAATCGGCTGTGACACACCTCTCTCAGCTTGGGATACCGGTATCCCCTCACAGCTTGGGACATCCTGTCAAAATATGACTCACACTTCCACAAAGATGGCATATGAATGAGTCTTATTCTTATCAACTGTTAGGATTATTACAAATGGTGCCAAAATTGATTCCAACATTTCCAGTGAGATAAACCTCTAGTAGAGGGGCCTGACGCGAACGTGTAAACCCTCGTTAGGGTTAGGGTTCTAACCGTCATTCAGGGTTAAGGCCTGTTTCCATTACAACAGATTCCGCTGCGGTTTGCGGTGCTGGAGCGGTTTTCACATGGTTTTGGATAATCCTTAGATTGTTTAACAATACTTAAGTGTGTTAATTATTCCAATCCGTTGTAGTGGAAACAGGTATTTAGAGTTAAACCCTTCGTGGATCAAAATCCACCTGGGTATATACTCACAAACGTGAGCACCTTACATGTATATACCGTATACCAAGCTGGATTTAGATCCACCATGGTTTAATCCTAACCCTAACCCTAATCTTAATGAGGGTTAACAAGCTTTGGGTGACCAGGTCCTCTGATCAAGATGTCCAACTTTTCTAATTTACCATTCTGTACATCTACTCCGGTATATTAAATTTTTTAACATTCTCGCCATGAAAATAGCAATTTGCTTCTGAATAAAGTGCGTTTTGTGTCAAAACTTCATAAACAGATTGGTGTCCCACAAACCTCCACCGACTGATTGAAGTACGGCCACATTTGCTGGTTGAATGGTCTCTCAGCCATTCTCAATCCTTTATAATGGTCATTGTCACCATTCCATACCACTCTGCCATATTTTTGGCACACACTGACATATTTTTGGCATGCCGCGGGGCAAATGGTTAGACGGCCGTAGACCACGAGAGAGCCATATTTGGTCAGGTGTTTACATTCAACCAGGACAACGCCAAATTGTGTCTTGGGGATTTTAGGCTGACAGAGACCGACTCCATGTTGGCGACAATCTGGATGTGGAAATGGGTTCCTCTGATGTGGGAAAACTTTGAATGCAGGAAATGAAGAGCTCATGGTCCCTTTAAGTAATTTACCCAGGAAGCTGTTTAGAAGTATTTCACAGTCAAAAGTTTTAAGAATAATCCTTGGAATTGTTGAACACATGAACAGGAACCAAACAAAATAGGAATTAGATAATGATTTATGTAAGAACAAGGCCAATGTTTAAAGTAAACACGACCAAAAGTCAATTGATAATGGGAAAAAATTCTAATTAGGCCTACATGTTTTATAAACACAAAATAATTGGACTGAGTTCAGCGTTTATACACTGTAGATGTCTTGTACAGTCAAGTTGTGTAGTGTAGAAGAGTCAACCTTGAACAAGACACTTGTGAGCTGCTCCAGCAAAAGCACAAGGCACTTCGTTAACCCTTTCCTTGGTTGCGACAAGCGCCTACTTTTGGTGGAGTGGGTCACATATATGCTGAACGGTCAATGTTTGTAACTGGCCTAGCCCGACCTCCTGTAATGGCCTTTTACTCTCTACTTTACATCAGTGGGAAGTTGGTGACTTCAAGTAACAGCTCTATTGTGTACTACCAAGTACACAGTAATGTTGGGAATGGCTGTTACCTCAATTGACTGTATTCCCACTGGTTCCTACTGTTGATGCTGCCATGGCTGCTGTTATCATTGAAGGACATCAACTTTCCAGAGGTCATTCCAATTCTAGTTCAGGGAGTAAATTAGAGTCATCAACATCGGGACATCAATTAAATGAGGATGTCAACTCCCGACACACCAATTATTTTTCAGATGATAGGCCTGATTGTCAACCAAATCATAACTGACCCAGATTGCCTGAATTAAAGTACATACTTCCTTGGTTATCAAGTGTCAACACTGGTTCAAGTCTTATATCAATGATATTGATATAACCTGATATTACACCAATGATATTGATATAACCTGATATTACATGTTGTCAGTTGGTTTTTGTGGACATAATATTCTTATCTTCAGAGCCCTCACAAGATGTAACCATGTAACAGACTCATGGAGATCCTGATCACTTCTTTAGCCTGCCTGATGCAGTCTACCAACATGACCAAAGAAACATGGGGCCTTACATGTATTTTCACACAGAACTCCACGTGAGATTTTTCTCATGCAAGTTGGCTCTCAATGGGCAGTTCCACCATTGTTGTTCACGGCTTACTCTAAGACCAGAGACACAGATGACTTTCCAGACTTCTCTACAAGTGGAGTTGCCCATTGACAGTCACCTCAAACACAAAAACTCTCATAGATTCCACACCTACAGATCAAACAATTTAATATTCCAATCAAGCTGAAATGGATCATTTTTTCACCTCACATACGCAATATTTAATCAAGCCTGGTTAAGGAATTAACTGATGATGACATGAAGATGGGGATTTGGCCTACTAAGGCGTGCTGCTCCAGAGTGCTGGCAATTGGTGCCTAGTAATGTGAGGGTCCGTGGGTTCGAGTCCGGTAGGAAGATGTCTTTCACCTCAGAAACCTGTTATTATAATGTACTTGCTCTTTTACAAGTCAAATGTTGAAATACATGTAATCGTCCAAAAAGTGACTAACGCAGTGAATGTGACCAGAGTTAGTCATATTAATCCCCTTGATCTTAACGAATGGTTTCATGACGTGGATCGTTCATGACCAGTTTCACTCCAGCAAAATGCACAACCAGGTCAGAATTTCTTCTTCTAGTTATTTCAGAGTGGTGAAGTCAAAGTCCCAATTCTTTCCATTCTCAGGATAAAGTCAAACTTGCATCTGACGGGGGCAACAAGTGCAAACTGAGAGCAAAGATGACATTCCCGTCTCCGGACCATAAAGTGTGAACGTTTAGCTGAATCATCGAGCCACACCATTCATATCAAGGCCACCCACAATTATTCCATCACATCCATGACTATCATTATCCCCACGCATCATGACCCCGGCAGTCCCGGCATTATGACTCCGGCAGTCCCGGCAGTCGAGGGACGTGAACAGTATACATCTCACGCTTTCTGATGCAGATCTTCATCATTGAAACATGTCAAAAAACATGTGCTATGATCTTGGGTGATGAATGGCCATTCTAATTGCCCTGCGATACATGAGCATTCCATAATAGCTACAAGCCTCGAGCAATTCATTTTTATATGCCCAATAAAAAACACATCAGATGAACAACCCATGTTGTATTCCAATTTGAGTACAGCTCCACTTGCTCTGTGCAGAAGGTTTTCAACAGGCAAGCATCCTCCCATAGCAGGGCTTTGGTCTCGCTCCCCTTCATACACTCGATGACGAGGAGCCGGTAACAACCCCTGCTGTGGAAGGATAACAGGCAAGCGACGACTCTACCATTTTTGAACAGTGCTGGTGGCCGCATGCTGAGTTGGGTACTGCAGAAAACATTGCTTTCCCATCAGACATTTGACGGCGTTCATACACTAATGATCATAATAATTATGCTGCTGATGTTGACAAGTTGTATCAATATTTGTGATATTTCCATCTTTCTTGGAGACTGATTCATTTTCCAACATGGAGTCAACTCCTCACACTACCCCACTCTTTCCACTCGGACAGATGGCAGATTATAATGTGACCCTTAAATCCACCTCAACACGGCAGTCAATACTGTAGTTTGTCATTGTCTTGACCAAGTGCCTCAGGACCCGAGTCACACGCCGCAGCTGCCACGGGCCACCGATGAGATCTCTGTCCATGTCCATCACGTTTATCCACAGAGCACAGCATCGACTCCGTGACATAGCACTGACCCCACGTCACGGCATGGAGCCCATGGTACAGCACAATATCGACCCCCTCCACTGATCAAACATTCAACGACCACTCATTCAAAACCGAATGTTGATAAATCAATTCAAACAGAACCAATTCACGTTAAATCATATTTTGATATTTTCCACCTTGGATTTGTTAACATTGCAAGTTTTCTTAGACAAAGCAAAGTCATGAAAGTAACTATGAGATATTTTCTAAATATTTGGTCTCCAAATTGTAAACAAACATTTTGTCTCTGACTTGTACAAAACAGAATATTTTGGTCTCCGACTTGTACCGGTAGGTCTACCAACAACATTTTGGTCTACGACTTTGTAGATCTACAAACAATATTTTGGTCTCTGACTTGTAGGCCTACAACCATTTTGGTCTCTGACTTGTAGCTCTACAGACATCATTTTGGTCTGCGACTTGCAGGCCTTCAGACAACATTTTGGTCTCTGACTTGTAGGTCTACAAACAACGTTTTCGTGTCCGACTTTGTAGGCCTACAAACAACATTTGGTCTACGACTTGTAGGCCTATAAACAACATTTTGGTCTACGACTTGTAGGCCTGTACAAACAACATTTTGGTCTCCACCATTTTTGTCTCTGACTTGAAAACATGACTTTTCTTTTGAAAATGAACAAATTGTTTGCCCAGTGATCAAGGTTCACACCATTATTTCTAAGCAGGAAACAGCATTTCCTCATAATTGCTAAACACGCCAATGTATCCAATACATTCTGAGCCATTACTGTAAGTACCTTTAAATCATTAATAAGGTTGTATTCACATCCGGCTGTGGCGAAATGAAACGTGTCAATATTTTTAGTATAGACTACCGATACAGTTATTACCTCCCAACCCCGCCCTCGTTAGCCAAACTCAATCAGTTCATTACTAATTACTCTATTCTCTATGTCTGTTCTTTTTTTACCAAACTGCTATGTAATCTGAAGTCTGCATCAATCTTTGCTAAAGCATATTATTATAGTTTATGACGCTTAAAATTAATATCAAAATCAGCAAGCCGAGTCTGAAGCAGTCGAATACTGAAAGACTTTGCAGTGTTCAACTTATTTTCTTAAAAAACATTGCCACGCATTTTAATTTTAAGTACCGGTATCAAACTTTGCCTTGAGGCCGGTATCAAATGGTTAAAATTCCCAACGAGCACCGTCAAGAATGTTCATAAGGTTCCGTATAAAATTGTCCGTCCCTGCATGAAGTGTTGGTCCCTTTGAGAAAAGTTTATGAAAGTTTGGACAATGAGAGAAAATATAAAATAATCCAAGATATCAACTCGTGATAACTCCTGCAACATGAAATAAAGTCCACGTAAAAATCCGCAACATCCAGTATAAGAACTAAAAGTCCTAGTTCTTTAAGAAAGTCCAGTTTTTTTCAGGTCCATGACCTTCTAAGGCACAAGGTTGTGGCACTGACCGGTTATCAAAACAAAGGTTTCCGTAAGTCCTACGATCTGCATCCATATTCTCAAACATAAATATATATTATTACATCCACTACTCTCTGTAATAAAATCATTCTGAGTCCTACTGTACACATCTTTCTAAAGTCCCTACTACCACATGTCAATGCCAAACATCCAAGTCCAGCAATCTACCGTATGTACAAACAGTCCTTTTTATAAAGATTATGAACTTGCATCTACCCTCGCTTGGAAACTGAACGAACCGGGTGGACGAATACCAGACGTACCGCGTGGGATACCGGTGCGTGCTGACGGCGGAGTGATTTTGGACGAAGTATCCGGTTTCTCAACCGACTTTCTACGCGGAATGCCGGTTGGTATTTTGCTCTCCTCAGAACCGGGTGAACTACCAGAGAGTGTCACATTTATGTTTTCACCAGAACTGTCCTTTTTTAACGGAATGGATGTTTTTGGCGCTGATCCGCGGCGTGGAATGGCACTCAGTGGTGTGATTTTCGTCTCGACTTTCGACGATGACATCGTCGGGATGGAAGATCGACGTTCCGTCTCATCGCGCGGCGACATTCGTTCTTCGTTCTCGACCTTTGAACTGTAACTCGTCCCCAATGTCAGCAACCTCGTTCCTGTATCTTGAGCAGCTTTCCCGGACGAGGTTGGTTTGATCTGTGGCGGAGGAATCCTTGATTCCGGTTGTGCCAGTGCCTTGGGTTCCGGTTTCTGTATTTCAGCAGGAACCGTGTTAATAATCAGCGGTTCCTGTCGTTTGTACGGTATCTTACTCCCGAGTGACGGGATTCTAGAAACACCGGCCTCCAACTTCGATCCATTGACAGTGACCTCTTTCTTGGAAAAAACAAAATGGTGGCCATCTTTAGCTTTGGTATCGGGTGAGCAAGGTGAGAGGTTATCCTCCATTGACCTTTCTGATATGATACTCAGACGACAGGATTCATCGCCGTCGAACTCGACAGGTTCGATCATCGGTACCT